>JAZKJV010005621.1:600000-904338 GCA_037367405.1 Ottelia alismoides
TGATATATGCTTTTGGAAAGTATATGGTCAATACTAACTCCCAATGATCAAATGAGAAACTTAATGATAAAAAATTGGAGGAGATAATATAAATAAGATCTATAATTTTGGGTTTATTCTAGGTCTTCCGGTATGCAGGATGTATGGGTATTAGGGATACTCAAGGGTGATGTGATCATAAATAATTCTATAACTGTGACACTTCCATTCCGAGGGAGTGATGAAACATGTTTGGATTTTAGTGACTCCTCTCATTAGAGAAGTAATATGTTCTTAGTCCAAATGTTGGACATTGATCTGAATACGATTCAGATGCAATGAGAAGATTAGATTTATAGCTTTGATTTAATCAAACATCTTTGGGAGGTCCCCTTGATTTGGATTTGAGATATGATCTCAATATCCAAGTCACTATACGTGGAACGTACAATCACCCTGTCCTTATCTCCAAATATCCACAGAGAAAGTGCATTGTTCTTGAAAGAGTTCACGAATAATTCCATTGGTGAGTAGTGTATCTAAGCATTGACAAATGCACGATTAAATGTGATTTAGTTATCATGAATAATGTGAATGCGATTCATATTATATAGATGCATGATAATGATGATCTAAGATAATTAAATGTGATTTATTTATCAAGGATATGAATAATGTGGATAGCACTATCCACATTAATCAAATATTGTAATGTGATTTATAATATATTAGAGAGAGATAATTGTAAATAGTATTTATAAGTTAATTATTAATGTGAATTGGATTCACATTGGATGATTAATTGAAAATACAATTTACATGTTATTTTGGATGTATGAATATGATTCATATTTTTCAATGGCATGGTTGAAATATTCACAAACTAATTTGGAATTAATTTTGTGAATATATTTGCAATAAAAGTTGTTGCAAATAAATAAAGAATTATGTGAGATATAAAATCTCACTTAAATTAAAAGCATGATCCACCTTCCATATATGGAGGGTGGACGACCACCCTTGACTTGATCAAGAGTGGTTGCCCCCCCTATATTTAGTAAGTGGGCTCATTCTTCATCCTCTTATCCAAATTGATTAAATTAGACTAAATTATGTTGATCATAATTTAATATATATTTAATTTAATATAAATTAATTATTGTTTTTTTATACAACAAAATCATGGCCATTAAATAGAAACACAAATCAATATCAACCATTGATTTTGTGTTTCACATCGATTGTGATCCATGGACTCCCAAAATACTATATAAGAAGAGGCAACCCTTGCTCTTCTTTTGATAATAACAACAACACTTTGCAAGTTTGTCTCCCTCTCTCATTCTCATCACGCATCCTATCTATTTTTCACTCTCACTTGTAGTTGTCCACATTGTGTTGGCAAAAAAGTCATCATCGTCGCTATGCCTTTGAGTCGCCACCTCGATTGCTCATAGATAACCGTCTTTTTTGATGCACCTCGCTTGTGAAGAAGACGTAAGATCTCATGTGATGAGATAAGGAGATTTGCTACTTGGATAATCATCTTGGATTTGCGAGAAGCCCGCGTCTCATCAACGCGCTCGTAAGCTTCTCCTCTGTCGGGTCAGACTTGAGACAGGAGGTCTCTTTGTTTAGAGATTTCAATCTCAACCATGCTTCAAGAGGTAACCCTAATACCCCTTTGTGGTAAACAATCTAAGAAATGTTCTTAGATCATGTGGTATCACCATTTTTTTTTAAATTCCGCTGCACCAAGCAACTTGTGCGACTAGTCGCTCCGATCGCATGTGATGCAATATTCACGCTTCTGTGATGTGCTTAAGGATCTTTCCATATCCTTCAAGTAGTATCAGAGCCAAGTTGAGGTCTTGGATGTGATCCGAAACCCTAGGCAATCAAAGTTCATGTTTCAGATGTGCAGGACTCATTGTTTTTGCATTGGATGCAAGATTCGAATCGATTTTTCATAAAATAAAAATCTATTGTTTGTGAACTGTTTGGACGTATTTTTCGGTTAATAAAATGTATTTAGAATGTATAAATATGTCCCAAAAACAGTAGCCCAATGTTGGTACCAAAAGTGCATGAAAATGATTCGAAGAGTTCTCGCTTTGAAAGATGTTTTGCATGAATTCACGAATCTGTAAGAAAATTAATTTTAGTTACTGTTTTCTCATCATGAAATATGAATAAACACTTGTATTAAGTATAGAAACAAACCAAAAACCACTCTAATTTATTTTGCGCGGTTCTGACTCCGTTTGCCCTAGATATTCCATATTTAGTGGAGATGGGTCGGAAGATGATTATCTCATCAAACCTCTTTACTTAATGTGTTTATAATTCAATGGAAATCATGGAAATTATGAATTTATCTTGATATGACGCCTAATAATTATTAAAATAATTGATTAATCACCATAGGCCTTTGAATAAATGTTTCATGAAAACCCTAGTTTATCCTACAACAGTTGTAGGACGATCTCTACATGCAAAACATTATTACTTGAATGGGGATTTGTTTATAAAATATACTTATAATATTAATAAAAATGATTTTGATAAATATTATATGGTATAACTTTGATTGAAAGATCGAATATCATCTCAAATACAAAATGATTAAATTACATTACCCTGACCTAAGGTGGATATGGTGTCTAGTCAGGGATCGTTGGGGTAGCAGGTTGCTCCATGAGCGGTTTGTCCCACATTCTGTGCGTAGTGGCCATGACAGCATGTAAGGAAAGGATAATACTTGAAATGATTATGAGATATTTTTCTAATTATTAAGAATTTAATAATACGTATTTTTGATATTATACCATCCTTCAAGTAACAGTCAACATTATTTGTTGGTTGATTGAATTGCACTAATTATTGATTTAATATGATTAATTTAATTAGATCCAATTATACAGTCTATTATGAATAGAGTTGTAATTCCCTTGAAAAAATTAATTATGTGAATATGATTTATTGTAATTAATTAAAATTTGAATATGATATGGAGGATCACATAAGTGACATTCATAGTCTCTCATCAAGGCAAAGGGTTCCGTCGCCATTGATTGTTTGTAGGAGACACATGCCCGAAGTGACAGCTCCTGCATACAAGCGTACCTGGATCTGGCTCCTTGCTTCTCGAAAGAGTAAGGTCGTATGCGTAATGACCCCAATATCAAGTCCTCATATTATTAGAGCAACATTGGATTGCGCATAGCGAGTTCTAATCATGTTGACAGCTGATTCAATTAACGATGGGTCAACATCGCCTTAGGAGTGGTGGGCCTGGGTGTTAAAGATCGAATTGGGAAATGCAAGTTGGACTTGCAAGGCGGAATGGGTTCTCGCTTCTTTTTAGATGAGTTACAAGTTCTCATATTATTGAGATGTAATAAAGATAAGAAAGGAGATCCCAGATCTTGCTTGAGATATAATGGTAAGTATATCTCTTATATTGAAAGTGAATAAGGGAATGTACTTTCAGTGTTGAAAGGCAAGACAACTTTGGTATAAAAAATCCTAAATCAAAGTAAAATGTGTATTTATACAAATATTTCTTATTTCAGATAACCTCTATGAAATCCACTCAAAATTATACTCAATAATAACCAGTAAATTATCATGAATTGGATTCATGATTAAGATATTGTACTAGTAGTTGGACACATAATGTATATGATTGAAAGGTGTAAGTTTCCTCATAATAATGAAGAATAACAATTAAATAGACAATAGGACAACAACATAGGGTTTGTGTGTCTCTTTAGTCTTGATCTCTCATCGAATGTGCTTTCGAAGTATCATCTCGATGATGATCGTAATTATCAAAAGTCCTTATAAAATCTAAGAAGATGTTTTGGCATACATATGTGCTCTCAACATTTAATCATGAATGACATGATTCACTGCATTATGCAGAATGGTGGATCGATAAGAGATAATGTACTCAAAATATTTTAGTACTTGCCTGAAATAAAAGTCTTTAAGAGTTAGGATGGATGTAGATCAAGGTTCAGGAAATTGGTATGCATATGCGTTTGGACAGGTCACTAAATAATGATTAAGCAGTATGCGGGGGCATATGTGGGGTATATGCAGTTCTATGCGGTTTCCAAATTTTTTATTTATACATACACACACAAAAAAAATTAACTAGAATTGGACTAAATTTATGTATAATTGTGGTCCAACACAAAATCTAAGAAAGATGACTTTCATATAGAGGTCAAAACAATCTCTATCAATCAAATATCAATACTTCAATAGAAAAGTTAGCACACATCAAGGTAGACTAATGAATGTATAGAATCGAAAAACTCTCGAAGCAATGTTAAAGGCACTCGTCGTAGTTTAAATTAATTTGTATTGAACACCTTTTTTGTTGTATACAACTATTCTCTCTTTTTCGTGTGAGAGATGTTAATTATGTGTTTTAATGGCCAATAATCAATGATATTAGACAAAATGTGGTGGGTCCCACGCCACCTTTCTCTATCAGAAACTATGAAATTATTAACAACGTATATGGACCAACCATTCTAAGAGTAAATATGTGCTCACTGATCTATGAAAGGTACATAATTTTCACTAACTTTATGATTTTTAGTTTAATATTAATTATGAGATCTAAATCCACTTCACACTTATGCTCAACACGGAGGAGATGGAGGCGGTGAAGCATCACACATAGGAGATGGAGGAGTAGGACCCTTGCACGGAGGCAGAGGGCTTCCGGACAGCGGTGGAGGTGCAGCTGGGAGGAGACAGAGGAGATGGAAGTCAGGAGGTGGAAGCGCTAATCAAGGAATTGGGATTCTAGAGGTGGAAGCCCTAATCGTGCTTGTGTGTTTCTTAGTGATTAGGGGTGTCAAGTGCCTTTTTCTGTAGATCCAGATCCGACAACCTAATTAAGCTCCGAAAAAGGAAACAAGTGCACGGTCCGCATATGCGGTTGCATAGCCCTCATATGCAGACCGCATAAGCACAAGGGGCGCTTAATGATGGGTTTCATGTATGCGGTATGCTATGGTATCCACTCATGCTTATGCGATCGCTCAAACTAATTTCATGAACACTGATGTAGATACGATGCATGCCATCATTCTACTGTCTATATTCAAGTCATTCATGATGCTTCATAATATTCATATTGTATGAATTAAATGAAGCATGCATAATGTTGAAATACTCTTATATTGAAATCTTTTGAGTTCAACATAAGAGATCCTTTGTCTTAAGCAATGGTTGTTTATAGATGAGGGGAGTGCAATGGAAGCATGGGTATGACCCAACTAAGAAGGAAAGTTAGAAGATTGACTATATTTCTGTGACTTCCATATGACATCCAAAGAGTTAGATGAATGACAATACTGTAATAAGTTGATGTATTGATAGTATGACTAGCTAGACTATCTAAAATCACCAGATAAGGCATCAGAATACTCTACATATAATCATTGAAATTGACTTTCTCATTAGATAATATCTAAGTCTACTAATTGTGTCTCGCTCTTCTAATAACACTTGCAATTGATTGCATATGTTTTAGAAGATTGGAATTTGATCTTAAGGTTTAATGGTCATGCACATGGATGTTGATGCAATTGTTTCAACAATTTCCATTGGATAGATAGACAACATATTTTCAGTGGGAGAGCCCTTAGTCTTAGAGAATGTCTCTGTGACCTAGACATTAGAATACATTCATTGTTTATTTCTAAATGTTGGAAATAAACATGTATTCTGGATAGATCTATCATAAAGAGTTATGATGGATATGTTTCGGATAGTAATCTAACATCTAGAGGTCTCTACTGAATTAGAATATTAATGAATGATTCATTAACATTTTTAATAATGAGAATTAAACCTTTTAAGATCAATAGGAGGATGAAGATCATTTGATAATGACCTGGCATCAAGCCTTGGACATATGTCTCTTGATGAGATCAAGAGACTAGTAAGAGATGAAATTTTAGACTGTCTAAAATTTCAAATCTTACATACTTGTGAATATTGTATTCAAGGTAAAAATATCCAATGCACCCTTCTCTGGGAATGGTGTTAGATGCCAAAAAATTCAAGATCTCATACATATTGATGTATGCGGATCATCTATATGTGATATCATTCGATGATTTTTTGCAATATGAGATTTCTTCCCTTCCCGCTAGAACCTTTTGAAATGTTCAAAGATTTCATAATTTTGGTTTAGAACCAAAATTTGAAGTAAGATGAAATGAATTTAATCTAACTAATGTAGCAAGTACCTATTAGATAAAATTCAAGGAATATCTTATGGAGAAAGGAATATCATTTCTATATGACTCCTCCTACTACACCTAAACTCAATAGAGTTTTAGGGAGATGCAATTGGATAGTGTGTGACATGATTTGACCAATTATTAATATTAGCATAATTACCTCTTAGTTTCCATGTATATATATAGTTGAAACTACAATATATATCCTTAATAAGATTCCATGCAAATCTGAACCCCAAAACCCTCATATGTTATTGTTTGGAACCTAGTATTGTGTTGGACACTTGAAGATTTAGGGTTGTTGGTCCATAACCTTGTCATGGATGCAAATAAGATGGAATCTGGCACCAGAGAATGCTACTTCATTAGGAAAATAAAGGATGGTATCGGATACCAACTTTATGACCTTGAGATTCTAAAGGATTTCATCTCTAAGGATATATTCTTAGAGGATAACTCTCTTGAGAATCAAGATAAAAATGAAGTAAAGGAGCTCATTGAGTCTTGAAGAAGATAACGAGGCTCCTGAAATTGGAAACTAAAAGGGGCAGTTAAAGATGAAACACTCATACCTCTTCAAATTAGTTTAAGGGTGGTGAGACCACCTAAAGGGTATGGATTCCACGCGTCAAATAAGTCTGACAATGATTTTACTTCATATGACGAAAATTCTAAGGATCGTGACATGGAAATATGGATGTTAGCAATAAAGTCTAAAGTAGACTTCATATATAATAGTTGTATATGGAACCTCGAGGATCCATCTAAAAGGGTAAGACCCGTTTAGGTGTAAATGGATCTTCAAGCGAAAGAGAGAACCTGATGAGAAGGTAAAGACATTCAAAGCACGACTCATATCCATAAGATACACACGAAGAGAAGACATCGCTTGGGATGCGACTTGCTCTTCAATGACCATGCTTGAACCCCTCAGAATATTGCTAACTATAGCTACACAACTTGACTTTGACATCTATAAGATGGAAGTCAATATTGCATTCCTCTATGTATACCTTAGCGAGGATATTCATATGAAGTTGCCTCATGGCTTCATAGTTAAGGAAGGCAAGGTATGCAAGCTAAGGGAATTCCATATATGGACTCAAATAAGATTCTTGTAGTTGGAACACTAGATTTGCTGAAATTATAAATTTTATGATTTCAAATAGAATCTCGATGAGCCATGTGAATCTTAGTGGGATTTCCATTGTGTTCATCGTGCTAAATGTAGATAGTATCCTAATTATTTGGAATGATATAAGGACGAGAATAAGTGTTTTATAATTTGGTTATTCCATGCATTGAGATATGATCTCAAGGATACCTCTTAGATCTAGGTTCTGAAGTTGTGCAGAAACAAAGAGAAGAGTGCATTGGAACCGTCACATTAGTGGTACACCTTGAACATGTTCCATTTTTTTGGGAAAACCCCAAGGAAGGCTTCTTCCCTTAAGATATGTGGTGAATGTGCATTTTATCATCTTTATTCATTTATTTTAGCTTGAAATCTCTTATAAAACACATGTAAATATAACTAATTCCATTCTTTTACTAACTCTAATTATTGTGTAAATATTTTATATTTATCACTAATTTTAATATAAAAT
This sequence comes from Ottelia alismoides, assembly GCA_037367405.1. Taxonomy (NCBI): domain Eukaryota; kingdom Viridiplantae; phylum Streptophyta; class Magnoliopsida; order Alismatales; family Hydrocharitaceae; genus Ottelia; species Ottelia alismoides. The sequence goes on from JAZKJV010005621.1 coordinate 607,859, forward strand.
AAACAAATAAATGAAGGAAAATTAAAGAAAATAAGAGTATGTATATATGCAATAGATATAGACTGAATCAAACCCTGAGAGAAGGCCAAGACTTGACATGATCGACATGGAAGAAAGTAGGGTGAGATAAGGCCAAAAACACTAAAAATCCTAGAAATACATTGGTCACTTGTAATTATTCATCACATGTACATTATTGTCTATAATCATAATTCTTCCATTATTTTATTCATGACCAAATCTTTGTAAATAAAAATTATTTCTTCTTGATAATTGTGCATAAAATTCTTTTGTAAATAATAAACATAATTGCAAATAAAAATATGTATATAGTGTAAATAACCGCACTCTCTAAAAGCTGCAAAAGAACAAACTTTCAAAATCAATATCTTCTCCACATAAACTCCAAATTCATCAAACTCACTTTCATTGTACTCCACATTATATTATCTTTAAAATGGAGGTGATTTCATAAAATTTAGAGTTAAGGTGTGAAATGTGACCAATTGGGGTATTACTGTATATTATACCTATGTCACTATGTATATTATTAAATCAATTATTTCCTTGTGCATATTTGTGAATATTGTATTTTTAGTTACTTTTAAATATTGTATTTAACTCATATAAAATATAAATAAAATCACAAACTTGAAAATCAACAAAAATAAAATCATGTATATATTGTATATATATGACCATGTATGTACTGTAGTTATACTTATTTAATTAACCTAATTAATAAATACCTAAAAATCAAATAAAAATATCATTAAAACCCTTGTAAAATATTGTAAATAAATAAATATTAAATTATGTATATGTATATATAAATAATTGATTAAAAATCAAAATTTTGTGTATATAGGTATACATACCTACAAATAACACAGTGTATTTTTTAATCCGTGTAATTATATTATTTATTTAATTAAAAATCACTAAAATTAACTTTAATTTATTCTTAACATTTTATTTACATTACTTAATTTTTAAAATTCATTTTCGATTTTATTGATTTATTTTACATCTTTGGCCTTTTTTGTCATCTAGTGTATTTTGCCCTCATCCCCGACGCGATCTGATTGGTCGACCTGGCTTTGTTGACCCGGGTCAACTGGCTGGTCTACACCTAACTCCCACTAATTTCGTTCACCATCGCTCCTTCACCAATTTTCCACGTATCCTATCTCACTAACTCGCCCCGATTTCTTTTCTAATATCTTAGCCCATTCAATCATCCTCATCGCCAGCGCATTAGTTCCACCATCCTCGCCTCTCCATTTTGAATTTCAAAATTCATCGAAGCTCATAATATAAATATTCATCTGTTTGCTCCGCCTCAGGTTTAATCCATTTTTCATCTTCAATCGAGTGAGAGAGGCCTTCTTCGGTGACACCGGAGTAGATCTCCGATCAAGAGGGAGTTTTGAAGACCAGATCAAGTGATTCACAATGTAGTCGGAACTCTCCACCGCCACATCCCAGCTCTCAGCCAGCCACAACGGATTGAGGATGACTCAACCCGATTCCCCACCTTAGGTAATTGAAGTGAGCTAGTTTTGAATTCTGCAATTTTAATTTTGTCTTTTAATTATTTTTTAACGTATATCCGTCAATCACCCTCAACCTCTGATCTTCAGATCGGAGGAGTTCCGATTACCGTTGAACCTTCTTGACTATGCCAAACCTTCTGTTGAACCTTCTTGACTATGCCAAAACTTTCGCCCGACCTTTCTCCATCTCTTCCATCCTATAAACACCTCCAGATCTTCATAGATTTGGACCTTAGTCTCCACTCCGACCACACCTCATCGGAAACTCCCATTAATCCACCTTCTCCCATGTTCTTGACCTATTTTTTCATCTGGAAGCTTTTCCCGTGCATGCCCTTTCATTTGCAGAGTATGAGAGCATTAAAATAACATTAGATCAAGGATAGGAGGTTCCTGGAGAAAGCTTCGTTCATCACCTTCCATATCCCTGACCCAGTGATCTCACGAAGATCCCAGATGCACAACATACACGGAATCCCAAGAGCTTGGTTTTGAGACCGATAATGAGGAATAGAAATTAGACGAAGGAGATCCGACTAGATAAAGCTCGATGGGGAAGACTTGCTTCCCAGTTCGTCCAGACCCCTTCATCACTGGCATATCAAGAACTTTACGCCGGAATAGATCCGAACCATTGAAGTTGCCAAAAGCTCAGTTGTTGATTAAAGGTCCAAATGTGATCGTGGCCCTTATGGACGCTTCATCCTCCACCGTCCAATTAGTCTGGAAGCACATCTGAACCATCCTAGGAGCCACGTAATTTAATGGTATATTTGTGCCCACAACCCCTGTCTTTTATTTATTTTTAAATAAGTCCCTACAAGGACATGTGTCATCTTATCGTTATTGGAACATTTGCATTTTATATCCTGCACTTTAAATTATTCACATTTTAGTCCTATTTGAATTGTAGTGTGTGCTTAGTACGTGATTTTTATGGGTAAATTGAAATAAAAAGTTTAAATTTCTCTATTATTGATTGGCCCTCGGATTTAGTTTATTTACCTAAAGGTCCAATTCTGCAGAGCATACGTTCCCCTATGCGTGAATTTTGGGGAATTTTGCATATTTAGCCTTGTATTTTATCTCATTATTATCATTTAGCCCTCAAACTTAAAATAATTGCATATTAGTCCATGTGAACCTGCATATATTTTGCATATTCAAAATAAAATAAAAATTAGCAAAATGCATTTAAAAATTTTGCGAAAATTCATATAATTTCCTGACATATTCACTCGCATCCAAAATTTGCATTTTGTGCTTTCTTTATTTTTATTATTTTATTAAAATTCAAAAACATCGTAAAAATGTCCTATGTAAATTTAAAAAGCAATAAAAAATATCAAAATTCTTCCGAAAATTCTAAAAAATTTCCATTTTCTGCTTTCGATTTATTTTAATTTCAATCCACTTTCACATTTTTACTCCTCATAAACCCATAAAAAACATAAAATTCTTAAAAAATTAAAAATTTATAAAAATTCTTTTAAAAATCTAAAAAATCATAAAATGGTATTTTGGAAAATATAAAAAATATCTTTCATTTTGTATATATTTCAACTATTTTGGCATTATTTGTTATTTTAAAATTCCAAAAATATTCATTTTCTTTTTTGCTTTCTTTATCTTCTATTTTTTTATTTATTTGAAGCATTTTAAAATATCAAAAAATTCTGGAAGAAAAGTAAACCATCAAAAAAGTTTAAAAATCCAAAATTGATTTTTATTTAATTTTTTGGTTATTTTGGTATAATTTAAAAATACAAAAAGATTTGAGTGTGTGTGTGCTTTGATTTTTCTTTATTTATTCATTTGTTTTTAAAATTAAAAATCTTTTGTGAAATTTAAAATTAAAAATAATATAAAAATAGAAAATCAAATAAAAAATAAATATAAAATTAAAAAATCCAAAAGAAAATTCAACAACCAAGCGTAGTGTGAATAGTAAATCCTTGATTCTTTCTTTGATTATTCATTGCATAGAATAACCCTCAGGATTTTTGTAGCCTCCCTAAGTTCGATCCTATTAGTTGTACAAGTAAATAAAATATCAAATTCTCTTGCTACGTTTTCTGTATCTATTTTTGCTTGAGAATTAATAAAAATTTTTGTTAGACACTTCTTTGGGTTGGAATGACTGTAATTTCACATGTGATTAATTCATTGAAATAGAGGCACGATTTCTTGCGCTCAACAGAATGGCGTTGTTGCCGGGGAGGCACGACCCCGGAAATGGCGAGGGTAGTTAGGTTGTTCTTGTGACCTATTCTTAGGTTGTATATACTTGCTTCTCTTCTATTATTTGTGTATATATTTTCATCCATCCATCTCATTGTCCATATTCATTGTATTTATTTCCATTATTTTTGCTCATATTTATATAACTGTGTCTCTTACATTCTTTATTTCCTCTTTCTTGCAAGGGCCCGATGAGGAGGGCAGCATTTTTAGGAGCACCAACGCGCCCAAGCAAAGTGGAGGTGGCTTGATTCTTTACCAAGCCGCAGGAGAGAAGAGGAAGAGGAAAAGAAAATTTGGAGGAGACAGCTCATTTGGAGCTCAGATAGTTTTTTATTTATTTTTAGCATTTTAGTAATTCAAAAACTCTTGTAAAAGGACATTATATACCTTGTGTGCGGGGTCTATTTCACCAAGTGCCGGTGCACTTGGGGGGGCTCATTGGTTTTGTTTTTATCGCCTTCTTTTTCTTTGTTTTCACACGGATTTATGTGCTTGAGCCCTTATTGATTGCTTTATTAACTTGTTCGAACTAGGTAATTAATTAGGTCCAAAGCCCTTAACAAGAATTTCTGTATCTATAGAATAGACAGTAATTTGGACTTAGTCAAATTAATTGGTTCTTTCCAGTTAATAGAAGTTGTTGCTAGGACGATTCACGTGCATCATATAGGATAGTTTAATTTTTGTATCTAAATTTTATGCAGATCACCATGCATGTATAGTGATGGTGACAAGATACACATCTCTAAACTCCTACATGCATCACTGAAATTTATCGCACATCGGTATTTCCAATCTCCTTCCTTATTTTCACTTACATAATTCAAAAAGGAAATTGGACACTCTGTAGGCGATTCATTGCAAAATATTCAAAAAGAGTGACAACTTGATAAAATCAGGACTACTAAAGAAAACTTGACCCTAAAACTAAATGTAAGGACAATCACAGTTTTTTTTGGGAGAGTAACCCCCTCATTTTTTGAACTTACTTGCAAAGTGAGAGAGAGAGAGAGAGAGGAGGACAAACATTGGGATAGAGCCAAGCTCGGATTTTCATATAGATTACTGATTCTATAAAAATGATTAGTTACTTCCCAGTGAGGGAATGCGGGTAGCCAATAAACTGTCTGTATTTCCTTAGTAGAGTGGATGGTTTAAAGGACACTGCGTAAGGCTCTTTCCTTAAGTAACGAGTAGCCATTTTTATGGTCAGTACTTACATCCATACTGGATGAAAGTGGTTGCAACTAGTCGTAATAATTTGGGCCAGTCTTTAGGGAAAGACATGCACCTAACAGCTCGTTAACTCTTTCAAAGATTGCTTTTATCACCAAATAAAATTAAAAAGATAAAAGACCAAACTCTTGCGGTCTTCATTTGTGTTGAGTTGGTGAATCAGGGGTTTGCATTGTGTTTGTATGTGCATGGTGTGAGTTAGTTATGATCTTTCTCTCAAGTTCATTAGCAATCACATTCTCCTTAATCCCTCCCTCTCACCCTAATCTGATTTAATTCCTCATCAATGTGGGATCCCTGAGATATCTTCCTTTAGATTACATCAATCCTTTAGATGCAGCTCAGATCTTTTCACTTTGGCAAAAGAATGATCTCTTTGGTATTAACATAGAATTCTATGATCTTGCACCTCCTGATCCATTGGACGATTTTTCTTCGAGATAGAACATGTTTTGTGAGTATGATCATTCGTTCTCTTCCTCAAGTCATTCTGATTTCTCACATCTCCATGAGAGTTATATGTAGGTAGTGTGTTATCTGTACTCAGTCTCATTTCTTGATCATGCATCTGATCTGTCGTATGATGAGACCGAGTCTTCTGAATTTTCTGATCTTGATCTTTCTCATCTCCTTGATGATCTTCGCAAGCATGAGCCGATCTATGATATATTCGATGATGTATTTTATTTCTTTACATTATGTACATTGGACATAGGTTTTCTTATTGAGTCTCGTAATCTTGACCTTCCATACATTTTCGAGACGGTGATTAACGTAGAAGATTTCATGACTGGTCCTTCTTTCTCCACGTTCCATTTTTTCAACTCAACCCATTCATTCCATTCTGACCTTGAGCCGAAAATTTCATTTGTGCTACCGGTTTCTCACTTGAATTTCTCTTCTATTTACCCGGTAGCAGACACCTGCTTGATTGCTTATTTGAGTGTCATCGTTTGCACTATTGCCCACGCTGTTGTTCTCACACCGAGACGACAACTGCAGTATAATATTCACATTATAGATGCCGTCCTGAACCTTGATACTTTGTTGTCCTAGCCTTTGCGCCCTGCTAGGGGTGTAAACTCTAGTGCTTGTTGTGAGTCACCTCAACAATGTCTACTTTGTATATATATGTTTCATCTCGATTTGTTCTCTCCTTATGTTTTTATCATTCACCTCTTTTTTCGTGTGTGGGCTATACTTAGGATGTTCTCTACCCTAAGTATGGGGGGGTGAATGACTTGAATTGTTCATATTCGTCTAGTTTCATCACTCCTGTTGTTGCTTATACTTAGGGATCCTTTACCCTAAGTATAGGGGGAGTGATGTTGTTCATACCATCTTTTCGTGTTTATATTTTCTTTTTTCTGATATCTCGATTGTTCTTCAACTTGTTAATATTATTTTTCTATACTTAGGGATCTTTCACCCTATGTACAGGGGGTGACAAGTCGAGTCATTAAGTTTGTTCATTCTTTTCCTCAGTTTTCCTTGTTTGTACAATTTTCTACACTTAGGATTAGTTGATCTTAAGTATAAGGGGGGATCATCAACTTCTTTCCTCTTCGTCTATTCTTTGAGTCATTGTTGTATAGTAGTCTTTTCGCTTTTCTATACTTAGCACGAGTTATGTCTTCCTTTGTAGCTCTTTGATCACTATGAGGGCATAATTCGAGCTAAGTATGGGGGGTGTCGTATATATTGTATATATACTTTAGCCATAACTCGTACTTTTATTAATAATATGGCTATTATAATATGGTATGTATATATATATATTCGTAAAATCCACGTATGTATAAAACCCTTAATCATTTATCCTCTTGTAAATAAAATTCTTTATAAACATAGTATTTAAAACTTATATATAAAATCTTCTTATACAACATTTGTATAATCCTTGTATATACTTGTATATATTTAGTTTACTGACCCTTTTTCTTTCTTTAAAAACCATAAAAATGCTTAAAGTCCATAAAAATTTGCAAAACCTTTTGAAAACTTTTCAAAAAGATTTTCCTTTTTCTTTCTTTTAAAAAAAAGTTTTGTATATACTTCTTGCATCTACATGTGCATTATTTTTCAGAATTAATCTAGAATAAAATTGAAGAATAGAGCTTGATTATGACTTTAATCTGCTTAATTTCAAAGGAACCTTATAAGAACTAGAGTTGAGTCTTTTCAGGTCCTAGAGACTTAATTCTTTGAGTCCACAAGACTATGTTCACATATCATCTTGATTAGTATAAGTAGAATATTTAACAACACATACACGATTCTTCTAGATTGTGTCTTAACTTGGACAAGCACTCTACACATAGCTCTTCATGGATGAGGTGGTGAGGGGCACATCCGTCTTCCTCTAGGGATGGTTGTGCATCTCAACATGGTCTAGTAGCATTGAGGTCTAAAGACAAGATGCTGTGGGGTTGCAATAATGCTTCAAAAGGGGGATAGTCTACTGGATCAAGAAGAAAAACTCCTTATGTACATGATGCACCCTTGTATATATATTAAAAAAATGCAAAAAAAACTCCAAAAAAGTGAACTGCCTGATTGAAAATAAAATACCTGTCGGAGTATATAGTCAATAAGCAAGGATGAGCTTCAAAGTCAAATTATTGTGAGCATGCAGCTAGATGACTTGGCTACACTGGTCATGCATCTAAACATAGCTAGCTACACTAGCTACGATCCATTCTTTTCGCCATCTCCTCTTCTTGAGCTGGTTGCACTTGAACTTAGAAGGGAATATTCTCGCTCCTCGAGGAAAGAGTTGCTAGACCGGGGGACTAGAGTTACTTTGTTGAGGGAGGCTGTTTCTTTGACACTTTTGAGGTGAGGATCTATATTTCACTTACCGTACAAGTAAAGATTTATAGTCATAAGAATTTGTATATGTAGACTTGTTTTGATTTGACTGTTGAGGCGACCTGAATAGTAGTCTTGTGGAACTTGAGGGCTGTTAAATTTTAAATCCACTTCCCAATAAGGTTCCACAATACTAATAATCCAAAGGTCCGACCAAGTCCATACTACAATTTTATGAAGATAAGTTTAGTACTCAATATTGTTCTAAGTTCTTTATGTTTCCTTTATTCTTTTATTTTTCTTTTATTTTAATTATTCTTTCATATAAATGTTTGCCAAGGGACTAGCAAAGGTAAAGCATAGGGGGATGATGGATCAACATTTCATCATCTTTATTCATTTATTTTAGCTTAAAATCCCTTATAAAACACCAATAAATATCACTAATTCCATTCTTTTATTAACTCTAATTATTGTGTAAATATTGTATATTTATCACTAATTTAATCTAAAATAAATAAATAAAGGAAAATAAAGAAATATAAGAGACTGTATATATGCAATAGATACATGTTGAATCCAACCCCGTGAGAAGGTCAAGACTTGACCTGATCGACAAGGAAGAAAGTAGGGGGAGATAAGGCCAAGCACACCAAAAATCCCAGAAATACATTGGTCACTTGTAATTACTCATCACATATATTCCATTATTTTATTCATTACTGAATTCTTTGTAAATAAAAAATATTTCTTCTTGAAAATTGTGCATAAAATTATTTTGTAAATAATAAAAAATAATTGTAAATAAAAATATATAATCTAAATAACCACACTCTCTAAATTTCTCAACACGTGATTTTTATGGGTAAATTATAATAAAAAGATTTAAATTTCTCAGTTGTTGATTGCCCCTCAGATTTAATTTGTTTACATAAAGGTTCAGTCCAACGGGGCATACGTGTCCATGCTCCTGAGTTTTTGGGAATTTTACATATCTAGCCCTGCATTTTTTTATATCATTATTATTATTTAGACCTCAAACTTATAATAATTGCATATTAGTCCATGTGAACCTGCATTTATTTTGCATATTCAAAATCAAATAAAAATTAGCAAAACACATTTAAAATTCTGCAAAAATTCATATAGTTTCCTGACATATTCATCTTGCATCCACATTTTACATTTTACATTTTTTTATTTTTATTATTTATTAAAATTCAAAAACCTCATAAGAATGTCATGTTTAAATTAAAAAAATCAATAAAAATATAAAATTTCTTCCAAAAATTTTAAAAATTCTTATTTACTGCTTTTGATTTATTTTAATTTATTTGCATTTTTTGCATTTTTATTCCTCATAGAGATCATAAGAAGCATAAAATTCTTAAAAACGTTAAAATTCATAAACATTCTTTTAAAAATATAAAAAAACACAAAATGGCTTTTTGGAAAATATAAAAAATATCATTTATTCTATATATATTTCAACTATTTTTGACATGATTTGTTATTTTTAAATTCCAAAAACATTCATTTTCTTTTCTTTTTTACTTTTTCTTCTATTTTTTATTTATTTAAAATCTTTAAGAATTTCAAAAAATTCTGGAAAAATAATAAAAACATAAAAAAAGTTTTATAAAATCCACAAATAATTTTTATTTAATTTTTTGGTTATTTTGTAATTTAAAAATATGAAAAGAGTTGAGTATGTGCACGCTTTGATTTTTCTTTAATTATTCATTTATTTTAAAATAATAAAATCTTTTGTGAAATTTAAAATAATATTAAAATAGAAAACCAAATAAAAAAATAAAATTCAAATTAAAAAGAATATAAAAAATCCAAAGAAAAAATAACAACCAAGCATATTGTGAATAGAAATTCCTTGATTCTTTCATTGATTATTCATTGCATAAAATAACCCTCGAGATTTTTGTATCCTCTCTAAGTTTGATCATGTTATTTATACAAGTAAATTAAATATAAAATTCTCTTGCAACATTTTATGTATTTATTTCTGTTTGAGAATTAATAAATTTTTTGTTTGATGCTTCTTTGGGTTGCAACGACAACATTTTCATTTGTGATTAATTCAATGAAATAAAAACCTAAACTTTAGCACTCAACAATATGGTACTGACCTATCTAAAGGGATAGCACCTCAAAGAGTTTAGGAAGTGAATGCTAAAACTTCTTGCCCTTGTACATCGGGTATGAGAAGCTTGGTGTATGCTAGATGTGGACAAAAGTCAGATATCTGCCATGCAGTGGGAGTAGTAAACTGTTACTAATACTACTATGTAGATAAAAACACTTATTTGCAGTAATAAAAACACCTTCAAAGATGACAAGACTTTTGAGATGGTGATCTAAAAGTCTTATCTTCACGAAATTAAGACTTTATAGATAGTGATCTAAAAGGTCTTAACTGCAGATGCCTTATAAGACTTAAGACTGGGTCTTAGTCTTAGGAGATAGAGATCTCCGGGAATAAGGGTATTCTGATAAGGATAATTGAAATTACATACTAGTTATAATGATTATTGAATTGTAGTGATAAATACACTATAATTGCTTTAACAAAATTGAGTATTGGTTGCATAAGATGCAACATTTGCATTGGATGCGAGCACTGTTACTTGGAGATATCCAGGTACCGTAAAAGGACTTAGCGCAGTCTCTCGAAAACAGAGTGACTAGTCAGCTTACCAAGCTATTTTTCTAAATATCTTATGATTAGCACATAAGTGTGGGTTTAAAGATTAGCCCATTAATGGCTCTTCGGGCTAGTGGGAGATTGTTGGACATGCGAGCCCACAACGAGCCATTATGCAATAAATGTTATTGCAAATATCATTCCCTGATATGAAATGAAGAATAATTAATTTCCATAATAGGTTCCTTAGTAAAATTATGGTTATGTACCATGACCATCTTAATGATCATACAGTTGTGACCATCTTAATGATCATACAGTTGTTGATTCAATTGTTAAATCATAGAGGTTGGTGCTTGGATGAATATCTAAAGACTTAGATTGAGGACTCATCAAGCACCATCAAATGATTATTAAGGGATGATCTCCAGAATGAGTAGGAGATGACAATCCTTTCTCTCATGGGCTGATATCTAACTGATCTCTTGATGCAGGTCCTCTACATAGGAATATAGATTCGGAGGTGTTAGATAAGTTAGGTCAAAGAGTTGACATAACGAGATCGAGATAACCAAAGACCTATGTCGTATGTTGTCACGATATTGGCACACATCCTATGACCATAGACAGATGTGTTACTATATATTTGAGTATGTACATTTGGCAGACCGATTGGTTGATGATATAATCAAGGTCTATACACCGGTGAGCTTGTGTGCATACAAGGGCATATGAGTAATACGATCTCAAAGGGATCATACAGGTTCATTACTGAACCGGAAAACGAGCTCGCTCATGAGATATTGGGAATCGAATTCCATGCACGGTTGTCTCGTTTTGGAAGCTTAACTGAATTTGTAGGTTTGAGTTAGGCATCTGGAAAGTATATGATCAATACCTGGGTATGATATATGCTTTGGAAAGTATATGATCAATACCAACTACCAATGGTCAAATGAGAAACTTAATGATAAAACCCTGAAGGAGATAGTATAAACAAGATCTAAAACTTCAGGTTTATTCTAGGTTTTCTAGTATGTAGGATGTACGATTATTAGGAGTACTCGAGGGTGATGTGATCATAAACAATTATAACCATTACACTTCCATTCTGAGGGAGTGATGAAACAAGTTTGGATTTTAGTGACTCCTCTCAATAAATAAGTAATATGATCTTAGTCCAAATGTTGGACATTGATCTGAATATGATTCAGATGCAATGAGAAGATTAGATTTGCGGCTTTGATTTAATCAAACATCTTTGGGAGGTCCCTTTGATCTGAATTTGAGATATGATCTCAATATCCAAGTTACTATTGGTGGAATGTACATTGTTCTTGAAAGTACATTGTTCTTGGAAAAAGTTCACGAATAATTCCTTTGATGAATAATGTATCTAAGCATTGATAAATTGATAATTGAATGTGATTCAATTATCATGATAATGTGAATGTGATTCATATTATTTAGATGTATGAGAATGATGATCCAAGATAATTAAATGTAGTTTAATTATGAAGGATATGAATAAAGTGGATAGAACTATCCACATTATTCAAATATATTATAAATGTGATTTATAATATATTAGAGAGAGTGCTAATTGTAAATAGTATTTATAAGTTAATTATTGATGTGAATTGGATTCACATTGGATGATTAATTGAAAATACAATTTACATGCTATTTATAAGTTAATTAATAGATGTCGGATCTCATGTGACGAGATCAGGCGATTTACCACTTGTATAATCATCTTCCATTGTGAGACGCATGCGTCTCATCAACGCGCTCGCAAGCATCTCCTCCGTCGGGTCAAACTTGAGACATGAGGTCTCTTCACTTAGAGACTTCTATTACAACCATGCTTCAAGAGGTAACCCTAATACCCCTTTGCGGTTTAGATGAAATGATCCGAGAAGTGTTCTTAGATCATGTGGTTTTATCATTTATTCTTTTATATTTCGCAGCACCGAGCAACTAGGGCAACTAGTCGCTCCGATCGCATATGATGCGATCTTCACGCTTCCGTAAGGATCTTTCTATATCCTTTAGGAGGGAGTGATCTAGGGCTTCAGTGTGTATCTAGTATACATAGAGAAGCTTAGGGACATCTCAGACGAGGGTGAAGGTGGTTGTGTGATGGGAGAAAAATAGAAGAAAACCAAACTAGAGTAAAGAAAGGCTCTCCTAGAGATTGAAGAACACGTCGGGATGGACAATGCTTGGGCTCGAGGCTTGTACGTCCTCTGGTTGTCACTTGACCTCCACAATCATAAGAGGAAGCTCGAATGGTCAGGTTAGTGCCATGGCATGGCTAATCGAGCCATGGGTTTCGTTATGAATCCATGATTCGCTAACGTTTCTATCACATTTTATCTTAAAACCCTTAAAAAATACATGTAAATATGCATTAATATCCATTCCTTATAAAAAAAAAACACTCATGAATAAAAACTCATTTTTATGCATCTAAAAGACATCAATAAAAAATAAAAAAATAAAATATATTAAAAATATAAGAAAACAAGGTTGATTATAAATATGTATATATTGTATAGCATGACTCAAAAGGAAATATAAATATATCTATAAGATATATTTATATAACTTAACCCCTGAGACCAAGTCAGCATGGCTTGGTCGACAAACAATAAAGTAGGGGGAGATAATGAAGGAAATACAAGAATAACATAACATTTGCTCACCATATTAATTCCATTATTTACTATATATACACAATTTTCATATAATTTTATTTAATTCATATATATATATGTATTTTTCACTAAATTCTTCACCGTTGTGTATATAAAGATATGTATAAAAATATTAAAATAAGTTAAAAATCCAACTTATATATGTCAAGAAATCAAGATTCCAAATTGTCAATTTACCAACTTCCGAACCTCATTACTTCGTCATACAAACTCCAATTTCACTCTACTCACCTTTAAAGTTCAAGAAAAAATTCTCTCATTGATGAAGGTGGTTTCATAAAAAACAAAGTCTGTTTGTGAAAAGTCGGTTTTGGACCTAATGACAACTGGGATTCTGGACTGTTGAATTTATTATGTACATACTATTTATAATAATAATTTAGCAATTTTTAATTATTTTGTTGATCTTGTAGTTTATTTATAAAATTAAATCCTTATTTATTATTTTAATTAAATAAAAAAACTATAAAAATAGGTAAAAATGAACTATATTATATGTACCTGTATTTATTAATCTATATGAAATAAATTATTAAAATCAATAAAAATTCCTACAAACCTTATTTATTATTACATAAATTAATAAAAAATATAAAAATGGTATCTTATTTATTAAAATATCTTGTTAAAAATGTAAATGTTATTTATAAAGCATATGATATATATTTATTGATATTTTATTTATATATCATAAAATCTATATTATGTATATATATGTAAAATATACCATAATTTAGCTAAATGAATTATCTGCTCCTTTAGTTTTATATATATTTAAAATAACTTTATCTATTATTTATTACATAATTTATAAGGTATTTTTACCCTTTGAATTATTATGTGCTAACAAGTGTCAGCACCACATGCATCTTCTTCAAGAACTCCATTCTGTTGCAGCTGATTGAACGACCAACTTCAAAAATTTTCACAGCCTTTGATTAATAACCTATCACCAATTTAACTCTTGGATCCTTTGCTCTGATCATCCATCATCCACACCATCTATTTTCTTCGACCCAACTACCTTTCTTCTCATCTATTAAGTCCTAAAGGTTGGCATCATCCAACTAACTTTTCCACTTTCCAATTACAACTGAACGAGAACCCTACTTCCAAGCTCTATATCTTTATCCTTGGATGACAAGTGAGGAAGGTGGACAACCTGCGATGAAGTGGGAGGACTGGAGAGGAGTTCCAAGGTCTCTTCAAACTTGAATCGCAAGCACACACTTGTGTAGAGCTCTAGGAACCTTGCCGACATGTTGAGCGAAAACCTAGGAGGTAATATACCTTCAACCCCATGCATATTTCATATGTGAAATTTTCGACTTTTTAATCACCTTTTAGCCGATATAATCACCTTCTTATACACCCTAGTCATCCTTCTCGAGATTGCAACCAAAATCCCCTCCTGATTTGATTCGGTTCTTTGATATTTTTTGAGTTGAAAATCATACTGTTGAACTTGCTATATTATGCAAGAACACAATCCATTTTCTAAGTCGATTATATTAGAATTGAGCTATATTATCATCTTGCAAGTACTCCAACCTCTTGGAGTGATCAATCATCATTATTGGTGACACATTCCATGCATTAACTAAAGGGAAGGTTTAATTTGAAGCTCAAAAAAGCTGTGCAAGAAATGTAGAACTTGGAACCCTAGAAGCTCTTGAATCTTCATCTTTGACGCACCTCTCACAGTAGGGGAGTTCGAAGGGGGAGGAGCCCCCTTCTGGCCCTGTAGAAGCTGCATCATCCTCGTGTGTCGCTGTCGATTTCCCAAATCACGTCTAAAACAAAATCAATCGCCACTGTACCCCAGAATTGGGGAAGAACTCAAAGAACTCCAAGACATACATAATCACAATGAATGTCAGCGATTGATGGACCAAATCGCTCCGCGCCATCTAATGTCAGCCATTGAATCTGAATCGGTGGAACATTTGCATCTAAACCCATAAGGTTTTCAAAATTCACGTGCTCCTCTGAACATTTTGATATTTGCATTTAGGTCCCTCCATAATGACCTAAATGCAAAGAACCGATTTTCTTTTACAAAATTTTTTATTTCTACCTTGTATACATTGATACTATTGGGCACTCTAGGAACATTATTTTTCATTGATTTTTCTAGGGTAGTTACCCAACTATCCTAACGTGATTTTTAGTTTATATTTAAAGGATTTTCATCACTTATTGTCTTTATTTTGAATTTCCGAACTTTGTCTTTATTTTGACTTTTGTTGTGTATTTTCTCGAGCTCGTTGCTCGGTTTCTCTTAGCATCATTACCTATATAGTATCATCTATATCTTACTCCTCCTATCCACTATATAGTATATCATTTGAAAAATATATTCTTCATTTAAAAAACAAAAATATCGTTCTTTTCTTTCATTTTCACCATTATATTAGAATAGTATATTACCCTATATTCCATGATTATATCATATCACCATTTTTGCCAAATTAATCATCTTTTGAAAATCAAATAAAAATTACAAAATAAAAAATAAAAATTTGCAAAAAAGAAAACCATAAAAACTTAAAACCACAAAGTTTTCGAAGAAGAATTTCAATCACAAAATCCAATCTTAAGACCTAAGTATACTTCTTTCCTCCTTGTGTTTGACAAAGGGGCACTTACCTTGTAAATATCAAGTGAAATAGAAGAGAGAGAGAGAGAAATTATTTTCTTATTCATCTATATTTCCTACTCTCTCTTCTATATTTTTGTTTCATCAACATGCTTCTCTCTGTGATCGCTAAAATCCGATGACATAAATAACTGTGAGAGGAGCACACACATCATCTCACAAAAGCAAAAACTCCATAATCGCACTTTAATTTAGCCTCCCACTGTCACGAGGAGGAGAAGAAGGTTAGGATCTCACTCCTGAATTGGTGGACATCCGCTAAGGTGGTAGGAGGATGTGGTTTTGAAGATATGGGAAGCAGTGGTCGAAAGTCAATGTTCAACGCCCCCCCCCCATCATGGATCGTGGGGTGGAATGGATGGTTAACGATCGAGAGTGGAAGAAGGTGCTTAGGGTTATGTCGGGGAGGTAGAGTGACGTGGAGAGGAGGCATAAGGCAATTGAGAAAAAGTGGTAAAGAGGGGCACTTGGTGAGGTGAACGTGGTTGGAGCGGTAGTTGGGAGGAGGAAGACGAAGCCTCTACCATTGGATCATGAGATCCAACGGTTGTGATGGAGGCAGATGCAGGCGACTCTGATGCGTCAGATCAAATAGATCAAGCGGACAGGAGGTGATGCTGGCATAAGCGAAGGGGAACCATCATATCTAAGGAGATCCATTGAAAATGAGGGTGTGGTGATGAAGGGTTGGCTACGTGACTTCTCCAGAGAGAGCCATGTGGCCTGATTTGAAGAAAAGAAAAGAATGCATTTTTAAAATAAAAAATAAATAATTAGAAGCTCCAAATAAAAAAATATTGAATATGAAAGTTGTAGTCTTTTCAAGATATACAAGTTGCATGTAGAATAAAAAGTCAAACTAAGCCATTTATACATAGATATATTTTGTAAGTATTTTTAAGTAATTTAAAAGATACTTATTTCAATTTCTTTTGGTATTCTTGTGTTTTTAATTTATATTTAGTGTCAAATATTGCAATATTAATCTAATTTTATGGGATTTTTGATAATTTATAAAGATACAGAAATAATGGTACATTAATAGAACTATTTATATACACAGGGTTAAATATTAATGTTAGTTAATAAGGTTTGAAGCTTATTGAACAGTTCAAGTAAGAGGGATAATAAATAGAAGATATGATGATAAATCATGGATTTATCACCCTCATAAACTTTAACCATGCTCATCCTCGAGAAAATAAAGAATGAATAAGTTAGAATAATCCCTGACTGTGCATGTGGATGTTCAAGACTTGATTCAATAATAACCCTCGATTTTAGTGATTTTAAAATTCTAAGCTGAATCAATCTCTAATTAAAAGGAATCCAATTTCCTTAATTATCGCACTCTCTCTTTATGCATATGGCATAAGGATATGACATTAAGTGTGACTGCATTTATAAGAGTCGAGTTGAAGCATCATTCAAAGTTCCAGTTTAAGAGACTCTCCCAAGAATTCAATCCTCAAAACTAGGGAATAAACCATTTATTGCATCTAATTTACTGTCTATTTAATTGTCAATCTAAAAAGTGAAGATGGAAAGCCAGTAGATGGAGGGCATAGGTTTGTGTCTTTTCTTCTCTCCATCTCATTGGAATAAGGATACTCTCGAGTGACTTATTAACTCAACAAATATATATTTTTGGTTGTTGATTAGTGCGTCTTTTAAGAGAGTGCCGAGTCGTCCGCACCTTTTTCCTGGGAATGCACTGGGTTGTGTCTCTTTTGATTATTTAATATACCTTCGGCACCCATACCTGTACAACTATACGATTGTTGGGTCGAGATTTCAAGTTTTGAATTATCGAGATATGAAAATAAATACACAGTGGGCGTTGCAACCCAAATATCTCGCAACAAACGAACAAAAAATTTTTCTTCTCAAGCTACAAAATTAATTACAAGAGAATAATGAAGCGAGAGAAAATTTTGATACTTATTTATTTGTATAGCAATAGGATCGAACTTAGGAAGGCTACAATTCCCGAGGGTTATTCAAATAATCGAAAATCAATTAAAAGAAAAAGGGAATCTCAAATGCATACTATCTTGATTTTTTTGTGAATTTTTTGTCTTTTCACATTTTTTCAATTTTTATTTCTAATTTTTTTATTTTCTGATCTTCAAATTTTTAATGATTTTGATTTTTGTAGTTTTTTATTTTAAAAAATAAGGAACAATATGCACAAGGGAAGAAACACACACATCACACTCTTTTGTATTTTTCAAATAGTCAGAAATGTCCAGAAAATTATAAAGAAAATATTTTTGGGTTTTAAAGCCTATGAAATGTTTTTGATAATTTTTGTAGAATTTTCAGATTCTTTGTATTTTTCTAAAAATCAAATAGTGGCAAAAATGATAAACTGTGAACAACATGGAGTAATTTGCAACTTAAAAATATTTTAATGCCTAAAACTCTAGGAGACTATTTTTATGCTAAAAAATATACAAATATCTACACAGAAGAAGTGAAATAACGATTTTTGGATTTTTGTAGATTTTTCTGTGATTTTTCTAAGATTTTCATATTTTTCATTTTTTGGGTTTTGAAAAGAATTAATACATGAAAATTGCATAGAAATTAATACACAGCAAAAGAAAATTAATCTATTTTTTTAATTTTTAGATCAATATTCAAATTTTTATGAATTTTTGAATTTTAGATAGAGAAAATGACACTGTTTTTGATTTTTAATGATAACAAATGAAAATAAAATGCAATTACAATTTTACACAATGAAGAGGAATACAACAGGAATATACATAAATATTTATATATTTTTTAGAGCAATGAAAACATTTATTTCCATAAAAATAACATGCAAAATAAACATTCTAGGTTACAGGGACTAAAATATAAATATTTAATGTTTTTGCATTAGAAAATAATAAGGAAATAAAAAATAAGATGAAAAACGCAATCTACCCAAGAAACACATATGCTTGAATCTGGCGGGGGTCTTTTCGTAATTTCTGAAACCTCTAAAGGTTTTTATGCAATTTACCCAATTTTTTTATTTTAAACATAGGGTTCATGTGGATCTTCTCTTCATTTCTTTTCTTCTCAATGTAGTAAGGGGGGCGCCGCCTCTTCAAGCGGGCCGACAGCTAGCGGTGGAAAGTGCCGTCTGATTTTTTCATTCTCTCTCCAGCGTAAGGTGGCGGCATCGACCGTGGATGGAGGCGATGAGCATGGTCGATGGAGGCGGTCTGCACGGGTTATTGCGGTCGTCGGCGAGGAGTTTGCGGTGATACCAGGCAATGGAGCAAGGGTAGAAGTTCGGCAGCGTACGGGTCTTCGCGATGGATGGTGGACGATCTGGCGTTGCACGCTCGCGTGCGGTGGCGCTGGAGCTTCAGGAGGTCCGCACAGGGGTCGGTTGGGGCTACGGCCAAACCGCACAACGGTGGAGGAGTGACTTCGTGCATGGTCAGGAGGCAGAGCTCAGTGGCGATGGAAGGGGCTTCTCTCCTAGCAGAGGTCGCGCGACCGAGGCTGGCAACTGTTGGGAGTGGCGTAGGCTACTACAGGCAGCGATTTTTTTTTATTTTTTTAAGTTTTTTTGTAAAGCAGAATAACAGAAAAACAAAACTTCTGTTTTTTATTTTTTTTGTATTTGTTTTTTTTCTTTATCCCTGCAAAACAAATGTTAGGAAGAAAGAACAATATATGTACATTTTTGTTTTTAATTTTTTTATAAACAAATGAGGACACGAGCACGACATCTCAGTCCTGATAATTTAAAATGTGAAAAATCAAACGAAGATGTGAGTGGATGTGAATCCTTGCGATGTGGATCGAATCCGCGTCTACGACCACCGTACGCGGCCGGAGTTGGAAGATTGCGTGAGGTAGAACGTGAAGCGATGAGATCTAGAAAATGAGATGAAAAATCAAGATCGATGGCGAATCAAATCATGATGGATTTGAAGATATAGAGAAAAAATGACATCGAATTGAAAATGTGAAAAAATAAAACTACGATTTACCTAGGATAAAAATAAGAAAAAGAAAGATGGATCTCACCTTAGGAGCAGAAAAGACCGTTATCGCCTCGACGAAGGCCGACTCGCTATCACCGGACGGCTCGGAGGCTAGGCACCCTTCTACGATAAGATAACTCTCGGAGAATAGGCTCCTCTCACCAAGGATTGATCAAGTTGAAATAAGGGAGACAGAGCGATATAAATAGATAAAGAATGGAGTTTGAACTTTCGAATTTTTGAATGAAGATAAGAAATAAGAGAAAAAATTGAAATGAGAAAAAGTTAAAATTATTTACAAAAATTATTTTTTTGTATTTTTGTCACTTAATTAAATGGAATAATAAATGTTAATTTTTTTATTTTTTATGGTGGTTATTCAAGAATAGCTACTACATACATATACTATATACATATGGTACATTATATACATAGTTAAATAAGGAAATTAGTTTTTTATTTTAATTTTTTATTTTTATTTTAAATAATTAGTAAAAATATTTACAAATATAATATGTACAAATAAATGGTAAAATTATGCAAACCACCCCAGAAAATCGACTTTTTAACCATAACTCCAAAAATTATAAAATCATGTCCATTTTAAAGATAATTTAATTTAGAATACAAGTGAAGTGAGTTTGGTTCAATTTGAGTTCATATGGAGCTGGAATTGGTCTTTAAATTATTGCTTAGTGGCTTTTTCCGGTTGTGGTTACTTTTATTCTGTACATGATTTTATTTTGCAAACATTTTTATTATTTAGGACACATTTTTATTTACAACTTTTCTTTTGAACATTATTTTGTTTGAGGTCAATTTATGTATTGTTAAAATAGTGTAAGTATACAAATATACACAACACATTTTTTTGGATTTTCTGATTAAGGACCCTATCTCCCCTTATTTTATTCCTAGTCGATCAGGTCAAGTCTTGACAGAGGTCTTTGATATATGGATTTGAAATATGATATCAATCCAAGTCACAATACATGGAATGTACAACAACCTATCCTTATCTCCAAGTATCCGCATAGAAAGCATATTGTACTAGAAAGAGTTCAAGAATAATTCAATTGTTGATAATGTATTTAAGCATTGGGAAATGGATAATTAAATATGATTTAATTATCATAAAATAATGTGAATATGATTCAAATAATTTGAACACGTGAGAATAGTTATCTAAGATAATTAAATATGATTTAATTATCAAAGATATGATTAATGTGTAGATCACTATCCATAATGATCATAATTATTAGAAATATGATTTATAATATATTGGAGAGATTTAATTGTAAATAGTACTTCTGAATTAAATGTTGACGTGAATTGGATTCACATTGAAAATTTGATTGTAAATGCAATTTACATTTTCTATTGGATGTATGATATGATTCATAATTGTTAATGTCGTGATTGAAATTACCAAAAAATAATTTGGAATTATTTTGGTGAATAACTATGCCACAAAAGTTGTTGCACGTGTGTAATATTTAGAGAGAGATGAGATCTCTCGATTAAGGAAGAAGAGAGCCACCTTTCTCTTTAAGAGGGTGGACGACCATGGAGTCCTACTCTTTGTATGGCCATCCACTCTATTAAGGGAAGCATGCTTGTCCTTTTTTCTTTATTTCCACATGAAATTGAATTAAATTGAATTGAATATATTGAAGATTATTTACAACATATTTAATTTATTTTAAATAGATTATTTGTTGTTGCAAACTTTATGCAACAAAATAATGGCCATTGATTGAAATCACAAAATGATATACACTATTGATTATGTGTGCACATGGATTGAGTTCCATGGACATCCAATATGTTATAAAACAAAGACTAGACCTAGCTCTTTCATGACAATAATTGCAAGAGAAATAACTCTCTCTACATGCCCTGAAGATTATGGGAAAAACCTCAAGCGCATCACAGAAGCATGAAGATCACATCATATGCGATCGAGAGCGACTAGTCATACTAGTCGCTCGGGGCAATGGAATTTAAAAAAATAAATGGATGAGACTACATGTTTCGAAAACACTTCTCAAAATGTTTCATCAAGATCACAAATGAGTTCAGGGAAAACCTCTTGAAGTGTAGAGCGATCGCTAATCTCTAAAGTAAGAGATTCTCCTATCTCAAGTCTGCTCCGAGGTAGATCGCACTTGCGGGCGCGAGGATGAATCATGTGCTTCCCATAATCCAAGTTGATGATCCGCGCATTGGAAGCTCTTTGATTTCGTCTCATGAACTCCGACGTCTCCTTCATGAGCGAGATGCACCAAAGAAGATGGAGAACCATGAGTAGACGATCCGACAGCATAATGGCGACACGGTGGATACAAGGATCTCTAGGTCAATAATATGGTAGGCCATATTATTGAGAAAGAGAGAGAGGACAAGCATGAGAGAGAGAGGAAGTTGTTGTATTCTTCACGTGTAAAAGAAAAGATTAGGTCTACCATTTCTTTCATACTAAACTGGATGGTGGAGATGCACTCATAATTCAAATCAATAGTTGAGATTTTGTTGTAAAAATTAACAACAACACATGATTTAATTTAGAAGAAAATAAATATGTTGTAAATAATCATAACATATTTAGATTCAATTAAATCAAAAACCTCCCAAATGAAATAACACTAGAGAGCCTCCCTCCATGTAGGGGGAAAGGAAATAGGCTCTGTCCCATAATACATGCAGAAGATCTCTCTAATCCTAATGTAATCTCATTACATTAAGTCGTATTCATGGAATTTTTTGTCAACAAAATATCACCAAATAATTATTGTAAATTATTTGTTATAACTTCAATCAAAAACCATTGACAAATATGAATTAAATTCAACAACCCAATAAAATATAAATTATATTTTCAGTTAATTGCACCATGTGAATCAAATTCGCATCAATATTTATTGTAAATCTTATTAACAATTAACTCGCTATAATATATTATAAATCACATTTATAATATATTTATGATTAATATGGATAGTGATATCCAAATTATTCATATCCTTGATAATTAAATCATATTTAACTAACTTGGATGTCCATTTTCATATGCCCAAATAATATGAATCATATTCACATTACTCACATTTTTATAATTAAATCGCATTTAATTATCTTAGATAACTCTTCTTATATGTCCAAATAATATGAATCAAATTCGTATTATTCATGATAATTAAATCACATTTAACTATCAATTTTCTTCAATGCTCAAACAAATTATCAACAATGAAATTATCCTTAAACTCTTTCAAGAATAATGTGCTTTCTCCGCGGATACTTGGAGATAAGGACAGGGCGATTGTGTGTTCCATGTCAAATCCCGATCAAGGGGACCTCACAAAGATGTTTGATTAAATCAAAGTTGTAAATCCAATCTTCTCATTTCATATGAATCACATTCATATCAATGTCCAATATTTGGACTAAGATCGTATTACTTCTCTATTAAGAGGAGTCACTAAAATCCAGACCTATTTCATCATTCCCTCAGAATGGAAGTGTCACGGTTATACAATCGTTTACGATCACATCACCCTTGAGTATGCCTAATACATGTACATCATGCATACTAGAAGACTTAGAATAAACCTGAAGATATAAATCAATTTTACACTGTCATCTTCAGGGTTTTATCCCTAAGGTTCTCATTTTGACCATTGGGAGTTGGTATCGATCATATACTTTCCAAAAGCATACATCATACCTAGGTATTGATCATATATTTTCTAAAAGTATATATCATACTTACAACTTCAAACAAACTTCCAAAGCGAGACAACCATGCACGCAATTTGACCCCAATATCTCAAGAGTGAGCTCTTGTATTTTAGTTCAGTGAATGAACCTATATGATCCCTTTAAGATATAATATTAATCATATGCCCTTGTATGTACAACAACTCGTCGGTGTATAGACCTTGATTAGATCATCAACATATCGATCTCCGAATATACATACTCAAACATATAGTAACACATCTATCTCCGGTCAGAGGATGCATGCCTATATCGTGACAGTATATGACATAGGTCTCGGTTATCTCGATCTCATTAAGTCAACTCTTTGACCAACCTTATCTAACACCTCCGAATCTCTATTCCTATGCAGAGTACCTGCACTAAGAGGTCGGTTAGATATCGGTCTATGGAGAAGAATTTCCATCTTCCTCTTTGGCTGGAGATCGTCTCTTAACAATCACTTGACGATGCTTGATGAGCCCTCAATCTAACTCTTTAGATATCACCCAAGCACCAACCTCTATGATTCAACATTTGAATCAACAGTTGTATGATCATTAAGATGGCCACGGTACATAACCCTATTGTACTAAGGGACCTATTATGCAAACTAATTTTTCTTTATTTCGGATCAGGGAATGATATTTATAATAACATTTATTGCACAATGGCTCGTTGTGGGCTCGCATGTCCAACAATATCCCACTAGCCCAAAGAGCCATTTATGGGCTAATCTTTAAAACTCACACTCATATGCTAATCATAAGCTATTTGGAAAGATAGCTTGGTAAGTTGACCAGTCATTCTATTCCTGAGAGGCTACATTAAGTCCTTTTACGGTACTTGCATATCTCCTATTAATAGTGCTCGTATACAATGCGAATGTTGCATCTCATGCAACAAATACTCAATTTTGTTAAAGCAATTCTAGTGTCTTTAACACTACAATTCAATAATCGTTATAATCAGTATGTAATTTTAATTATCCTTATCATAATGACCTTATTCCCGGAGATCTCTATCTCCTAAGACTAAGATCCAGTCTTAAATCTTATAAGGCATCTGTAGTTAAGACCTTTTATTTCACTATCTATAAAGCCTTAAGTTCTTGAAGATAAGACTTGGAGATCACTATCTAAAAAAATCTTTATATCTTTGAAGGTGTTTTTGTTACTGCAATCAAATGTTTTATCTCTACAGTAGGATTAGTAACAGTTTACTACTCCTACCGCATGGTAGACATCTAGCTTTTGTACACATCTAGCATACATCAGGCTTCTTATATCTGATGCGTAAGGGCAAGCAGTTTTAGCATTCACTTCCTCAAATCTTTGAGGTGTTATCCCTTCAAATAGGTCAGTATCATATCTTAAGGGAAGGAGGCCTTCCTTGGGGTTTTCAAAAAAATGGAACGTGTCCAAGGTGTACCACTAATGTGACGATTCCAATTCCCTCTTCTCTTTGTTTCTGAACAACTTCAAAACTAAAATCTAAGAGATATCCTTGATATCTATTATCTCAAGGTATGGAACAACCAGATTATAAAACACTTATTATCATCCTTATAGCATTCCGAATGATTAGGACCTTATCTACATTTTAGCATGATGTGCACAATGGCACTCCCACTAAGATTCACATGGTTCATCAAGATTCTATCTGAAATCATAAGATTTATAATTATATCAGATATGATGCTTCAACTATTAGAAGCTTATTTGAGTCCTTATATGGAGTCCCTTAGCTTGCACACCTTGCATTCCTCATCCATGAATCCATGGGGCTACTTCATATGAATATCCTCGGTAAGGAATTCATAGAGGAATGCAATCTTGACTTCCATCTTGAAGATGTTATAGTCAAGTTGTGTAGCTATAGTTAGCAATAATATGACGGGTTTAAGCATGGCCACTGAAGAGCAAGTCTCATCGCAAGCTATTTCTTCTCTTCGTGTATATCTTGTAGATTCGAGCTGCGCTATGAAGGTCTCTACCTTCTTATCAAGTTCCCTATTTCTCTTGAAGATCCATTTACACCTACCCTTATAGGTGGATTTTCGATGGTCCATACACAACACTTGTGTATGAAGTCTACTTTAGACTTTATTGCTAGCGTCCATCTTTCCATGTCATGATCCTTAAAAGCTTCATCATATGAAGTCAGATCATTGTCAGACTTAACTGACAAATGGAATCCATACCCTTTAGGTGGTCTTACCACCCTCAAACTAATTTGAAAAAGGTATGAGTGTTTCAACTTTAATTATCCTTTTTGTTTTCAATTTCAGGAGCCTCATTATCCTCTCAAGATTCAATGAGTTCTTTTATTTCATTTTCATCTTAATTCTCAAGAAAGTCATCCTCTAAGAATCACATCCTTAGAGATGAAATCTAAGAATCTCAAGGTCATAATGTAGGTATCTAATATCAACCTTTATTTTCCTAATGAAGTAGCACTATCTGGTGCTAGATTCCATCTTACTTGCATCCATGAAAAGTTATGGACCAAGAAATTCTAAATCCCCAAGTGTCCAACACAAGGCTAGGTTCCAAAACATAGCTTATGAGGGTTTTTTAAGGTTTAGATTCGTATGGAATCTTATTAAGGATATATATTGTAGTCTCTACTGCATATATACTCCGACACTAAGAGGTAATTATGCCAATATTCATCATTTATAAAATCATGTCATACATGATCCAATTGCATCTCCCTACAACTCTATTGATTTTAGATGTATTAGGAGGAGTGAGATAGGAATGGCATTCCCTTATCCATAAGGTAATTCTTGAATTCATATAACATGTACTTGCTACCTAGATTGGATCAAATTCATTTTCATCTTCCTTCAAACTTTGGTTCTAAACCAAAAAAACTTGAATCTTTGAACATTTTAAAGGTTTCTAAGGTGAAGGGAAGAAATCTCATATCACAAAAAATTTATTAATAAATATCATATATCATTAATGTTTATTGTGATATAGATGATACGCATACATCAATATGTATGAGAACTTGAATACCTTGGCATCTAACACCATTCTTATAGAAGGGTGTATTGGACATTTCACATTGAATACAATATTCACAAGTATGTAAAGATTTGAAATTTCAGACAATCTAAAGTTTCATCTCTTACTAATCTATTGATCACATCAACAGACATTTGTCCAAGGCTTGATGTCAGATCATTGCCATTTGATCTTCATCCTCCTACTGATATTTTAAGGTTAATTTTTAATATTTAGAAATGTTAACGACCCATTAATTAATTTTTTAATTTAGTGGAGTCCTCTAAATGTTAGATTAATATCTGAAATATATCCATCATAACTCCTTATGATAGGTCTAATCCAGAATGCATGTTCATTTCCAATATTTAGAAATAAACAATGAATGTATTCTAATATCTAGGCCATAGAGACATTCTCTAAAACTAAGGGTTCTCCCGCTGAAAATATGTAGTCTATCCATCCAATGGAGATTGTTACAAAAATTGCATGAACATCCATGTGGATGACTTGAATCTTAAGATCAAAATTTCTAGTCTCTTAAAACATATGCAACCAATTGCAAGCGTTATTAGAAGAATGAAATGTAATTTTAGTCTTCGGTCTTATATAATAAGCAGGTCAATTTCAATGATCATATGTAGATGTATAATATGCTGATGCACTATCCGAGTCCTTCTTTAAGGATGTTAGATAGTCTACATAGTCATACTATAAGTGCATCAACTTGTTGTAGTATTGGTAGTCATTCAACTCTTTGGATAACACATGTATGGAAGTCACAAAAGTACAATCAACTCTTTTACTTTCTTTCTTACTTTGGTCCGACCCATGCTTCCACTGCGCTCCCTCAATCCATAAACAGCATATGTTTAAGATAAAGGATCTATTAAATTGATCATGTCCTCAAGGGACTTCAATATAAGAGTATCTCAATATTTATACATGCATCATCATATTCATATAATATGAATATTATGAAGCTTTATAAAATACTTAAGTTGAGACAATAGAATGATGACACACATCATATCTACATCCATTTTAACTCTTACAGACTTTTGTTCAGGTAGGTACTCAAGCATCTTGAGTACATCTTCTCTAATCGACCACCATTCTGCATAATGCAGTGAACCATGTCATTCATAATTAAATGTTGAGAGTACATATGTATGCCAAAACATCTTCTTAGATTTTATAAGGATTTTCGATAATTATGATCATCATCGGCATGATACTTCCAAAGCACATTCGATGAGAGATCAAGACTATAGAGACATACAAACCATGGGTTGTTGTCCTATTGTCTATTTAATTATCAATCATCATTATTATGAGGAAACTTGCAAATTGCAACCACATACATTATGTGTCCAACTGCATGTACAATATCTTGATCATAGATCCAATCCATGATATTTTACTGATTATTATTTTGTATAGTTTTGAGTGGGTTTATTGTAGGTTATTTGAAATAAGAAATATCTGCATAAATACAAATTTTACTTTGATTAAGGATTTTTATGTCAAAGTTTTCTTGCTTTGTAAACTATGAAAGTTCATTCCCTTATTACTTTCAAAGTAAGATACATACTTACCATTATATCTCATGCAAGATCTGGGATCTCCTTCTTACCTTTGTTACATACCTATAATATGAGAAAATGTAACTCAGATAAAACGAAGCAGGAACTCATTCCGCCTTCCAAGTTCAATTTGCATTTCCCAATTTGGTTTTTAACATTGGGCCCACCACCCTAAGGTGATGTTGACCCCTCGTTAATTGAACCAACCGTCAACATGATTAGAACTCATTATGCGCAATCCAATATCGCCCCAATAATACGAGGAACCGATATTGGGGTCACTACACATAAGACCTTACTAGTTTGAAAAGCAAAGAGCACGATCTATATGCACTTATATGAAAGAATTGTCACTTTGAAGAGACGTCTCCAGCATATAATCCTTGGTGACGGGACCCTCCGCCTTGACGGGAGACCATAGATGTCACTTATGTGATCATCTATATCCCATTCAAATTTTAATGAATCATAATGAATCATATTGTTATGATTAATTCTTACAAGGAAAATATAATCTATATATAAATATATATTGTGATAATTATTGGATAATTAATTTAATCATGTATTAAATCAATGATCCAATCAATATCCAATAAACAATCTCGATTGTTACTTGATGGATGGTATAATATCAAAATATATATTATTCAAATTTTAATAATTAGAAAAATAAATCAAGATAATTTCAAGCATTATCCTTTCCTTACCCGTTGTCATAGTCAGTACACATAGGATGTGGGACAGACTGCTCACGGAGCAACCTGCTACCTCAACGATCCTCGACTAAACACCATATCTGCATCAGGTCAGGATAACGTGATTTGATTTTTGTGTATTTGAGATGTTATTCGACCTTTCAACTGAAGTTAGACCATATAATATTTATCAAAACCATTTTGATTAATATTATAAGGAGATTAGCTAAACAAACCCCCAATCCTATTCAAGAAACAGTTGGAAAGATTCATTGTAACCAAATCGATCAAGATCAATTATCTCATCTTGTTGGTTATGGTCATTCAAAATAATTATTTTTATTAAATATTTCACAAATATTTAAGAACAAATTATTTCAGGAGATTAATCATTAATTTCCATGAATTACTTGAATGACAATCACAGTATACTTGTTCAAGTTTGTTATGTTTCTAGCAATGACATATATTTACCAAAACTAACAAATCTTGAGCAAACAAACAATAAATTATGCAAACTAAATCTCCTTGGTTTGCCAATTTGATTTGCAATAGATTTCAAGTGATATACACATATTTCAAGGCATTTTAAAATCATAATTATCTCTTGATTATGTCCAAAACCATTATTCTTGTAATAGTGGACACATGCACACTAAAACGATCATAACTTGAGCAAACAGATTCCAAATCATGCAAACTCAAGTCCTACGATTTGCTAATAAGATGGGAAACATAATCTAAGTAATAAACTCACGTTTTAAGGCACTTAGATAGGGAAAAATCGTACAAAATAGGTTTGCGGGAATAAAAAGCGATGAAAATTCGTAGAATCAAAAATTCCCATGCCATCCTAGGTTTGTGGCTCATATCCTAAACCTCTAACCTGCATCTGATACCACTTGAAGGTTATGGGAAAAACCTCACATCGTGGAAGCGTGAAGATCACATCATATGCGATCGGGAGCGACTAGTCATACTAGTTGCTCAGGACAACAAAATTTAAAAATTTTAAACGGATGAAACCACATGTTTCGAGAACACTTCTCAAAATGTTTCATCAAGATCACAAACGAGTTCAATGAATACCTATTGAAGCGTGGTTGTGATCGCTAATCTCTAAAGTAAGAGATTCTCCTGTCTCAAGTCTGATCCGACGTAGATTGCACTTGCGGGCGCGAAGATGAATCGCATGCTTCCTGCAATTCAAGTTGATGATATGAGCATCGAATCTCTTGGTATGGACTCATGAAATCCGACGTCTCCTTCACGAGCGAGATGCACCAAAGAAGAGAGAGATCCACGAGATCCGGCAGCATAACTGCGATGCGATGGATACAAGGATCTTTATGTCAATAATATTGATAGCCATATTATTAAGAAAGAGAGAGAGTGGACGGCCATGAGAGAGAGAGAGTTGTTGTATTCTTCATGTGTAAAAGAAAAGGCTAGGTCTACCCTTTCTTTTATAGTAAATTGACCGGTGGAGATGCACTCTTAATTAAAATTAATGGTTGAGATTTTGTTGTAAGCATTTACAGCAACACTTAATTTAATTTAAAAGAAAATAAATATATTGTGAATAATCATAATATATTTAGATTCGATTAAATAAAAAAACATCTCAAATGAAATAGGACCAGATAGTCTCCTTCCATGTAAAGGGGAAGGAGATAGCCCCCTTCCCCTTATACATGGAGGATGACCACCTTGATTGGAGAGAGAAGATCTCTCTCTCCGATCATATTGTAATCTCATTACATCAAGTCTTATTTCACGGAATCTTTTATCAACAAAATATCACCAAATAATTATTGTTTATTTGTGATAATTGCAAATAAAAATCATTGATAATTATGAATCAAATTCAACCACCCAGTAAAATGTAAATTATATTTACAATTAATTGTACAACTTGAATCCAATCCACATCAACATTTAATTTGTAAATCTTATTTACAATTAATTCTCTCTAATATATTATAAATCACATTTATAATATATTTGTGATTAATATGGATAGTGATATCCATATTATTCATATCCTTGACAATTAAATCATATTTAATTAACTTGGATGTCCATTCTCAAGTGCTCAAATAATATGAATCATATTCACATTATTCATATCTTTGATAATTAAATCACATTAATTATCTTAGATAACTCTTCTTATATATCCAAATAATATGAATCAAATTCATATTATTCATGATAATTAAATCACATATAATTATCAATTTTCCTCAATGCTAAGACACATTATCAACAATGAAATTATCCTTGAACTCTTTCAAGAATAATGAGCTTTCTCACGGATAGTTGGAGATAAGGACAGGGTGATTGTACGTTCCACGTATAGTGACTTGGATATTAAGATCATATCTCAAATCAAGATCAAGGTGACATCTCAAAGATGTTTGATTAAACCAAAGTCGTAATATAATCTTATCATTGCATCTAAATCACATTCAGATCAATTCCACATATGGATTAAGATCATATCACTTCTTTATCGAGAGGAGTCACTAAAATCCAGATCTGTTTCATCAATCTCTCGGAATGGAAGCGTTACAGTTATACAATCGTTTATGATCATATCAACCTTGAGTATTTCTAATACTCGTACGCCCTGCATCTGGAAGATCTAGAATAAATCCGAAGATGTAGATCAATTTGACATTGTCATCTTCTGGATTTATCATTAAGGTTCTCATTTGGATCATTGGGAGTTGGTATCGATCATATACTTTCCAAAAGCATATATCATTCCTAGGTATTGATCATATACTTTCCAAAAGTATATATCATATCTACAAATCCGATCAAGCTTCCAAAGCGTGATGACCGTGCAGAAATTTGATCCCAATATCTTGTGAGTGAGCTCATGTCTTCCGGTTCAGTAAATGAACCTGTATGATCCCTTTAAGAGATCGAATTACTCATATGCCCTTGTATGTGCACCAAGTCGGCGGTGTATAGACCTTGATTAGATCATCAGCCCATCAGTCTACCAAATGTACATACTCAAACAAATAGTAACACATCTGTCTCCGGTCAGAGGATGTTGCCTATATCGTAACAGTATACGACATATGTCTTGGTTATCTCAATCTTGTTAAGTCAATTCTTTGACCTAACTTGTCTAACACCTTTGAATCTCTATTCCTATGCAGAGTAACTACATCAAGAGGTTGGTTATATATCATCTTATGGAGAAGAATCGCCATCTTCCTCTTAGGTTGGAGATCATCTCTTAACAATCACTTGGCGGTGCTTGATGAGTCCTCAGTCTAACTATTTAGATATCATCCAAGCACCATCCTCTATGATTCAACATTTGAATCAACAACTGTACGATCATTAAGATAACCATGGTACATAACCCTAATTGTACTAAGGGACATATCATGCAAATTAATTTTTTATTTATTTCAGATCAAGGAATGATATTTGCTATAAAATTTATTTCACAATGGCTCGTCGTGGTCTCGCATGCCTAACATGCCCCCCTCTCAATATGGTGGTTGTCCACCATATTGACCTATAGAGCCTTGCAATCGTTGTGATGTCCTTGTGCTGCCGGATCGACTGGTTGTGGGTCTGTGCCTTCTTCAATACATTTTACTCATGAGGAAATCGATTTCGTGAGATAAAATTCGGGGACTCCACGTTCGGATCTTCATTTTGGATTGTCGGGAAGCACACATCTCATCCATGTGCACGTAAGTGCATCCTTCGTCAGATCGACTCGAGGCAGGAGGTCTCTTCGCTTGGAGACATATGGGATCACAAACACGCTTCAAGCGGTAATTCTAATCTTTATGAAATGATATGAGAGTGGTTCTCATATCATGTGATTTCATATTTATATAATTTTTTAATTTTCGCTGCCCCGAGAAACTAGTATGACTAGTCACCACTCATTCCACTCACCCGATCCTGGGATTTTGGATTCACCTTTCATGATTTCCGCACTTGAGACCCTAAAACAGATGATGGAGCATAGGCTGAATCATACTGAAAGCTCTCAGCAACTTCGGCCTCTCAGCAACTTCGGTCTCTCAAAAAAACTCTTCACCCCCAACCTCAATAGACTGAATCATACTTCTCCTCCCACTGTTTGCCACCGCATGGAAAAACCTAGTGCTAACAACTCCATCCTTCACCCAATTCTAAAGCGATCTTTGCTTCCAATCCAACTCCAGCTTCCTATATTCCTTGAGAATCTTTTATACCACCCCGACTCCTCAATTCATCCTCATACAATTCCCTACAATCCTTCAAGGAGTCCAACGTTACCATTTCCTCCTGAGCCTCATTCCTTCGCCGCTCACGTAGGCTACAAAACTCCTTCCTGAAAGCTCTCATCCTATGACTTTTATTCTCACCCACACTCATTCCACTCACCTGATCCTAGGATTTTGGATTCACCTTTCATGATTTCCGCACTTGAGACCCTGAACCATATGATGGAGCATATGGACTCGAGGATTAGCAATCTCTTTAATATAAATAAGAGCCAGAATGTTGCTCCACTATTTGAGGATATGATTTCACTTGAGGATAATCATGAGAGATTACAATCGCCCAAAATACAAAAAAAATGAGAGAATTCTAAAAATCCAAAAAGATTTCAGGAGACACATTGTTGATTCCTTTTGTGAGGAGAGGGCACCCATGCCAACCCATTTTCCCATACAGTCATTCACCACATGTCCTATCTTTGACCCCGAGGATGCCACTATACATATTACTCTTGACAATCCTCGTATACATGTTGATTCTGATCTCCTCCCTTGTATGGAGGAGGTCCAAAAATTCAAAAAAATATTGAATGAACATTAAGTGATGGACACCATTCATGAGATCATTAAAGACCCACTTCACCCGGCCATGACCCATTTATCTGCTCCTCAGCACAAGAAGAGAAAGCGGAGGAGCATATATGAGCGTCACATCTTGACAATGGCAACTGCCTACGCCATCTCCCACCGTCCACATTTTAAGAAAGGGAGCACTGCCACACCTCTTGTGAGTTGCTCCATATCTGACTATTCTTGTGAAAACACTCTCCTTGACGGTGGTGCATCAATCAATATAATACCCTTCTCTATGGTACAGTCTCTTCATCATGGGCCTCTCAAGACAACCAGGATGATGGTTCAATTTGTTGATGAATCTATCAAGAGGCCGAAGGGTATTCTAGAAAACGTTGTCATTCTTATTCAGGGCTTGAACCTCACTTCGGATTTGTCGTATTGCCCATGGAGATCTTCACCCCTGTGGAGCACCCTCCCATCATCTTGGGACAATCTTTCCTCACCTCTGCGGGAGCCGTTATTGATTATGGATCAGGAGAGATTCGCTTCCATTCTGATGTAAGGAGCGATGTGTTGATCACTACACCCACTACTGACCAGAGACCTGCATCCCATGAGAGTGTGCCCGCGTTAGCCAACCTCAAGGACCTTGACCTTGATGATAATATCAGATATTCTTGTTGTATGTTGGATGATAATGAAACCCAAGAATTCCTCTTCAAGGAGGAAGACTCGGAAAGCATAGACTTTGGACTTCCCCCTTCTGTTTCGTGGCGATGCATTGATGACATCTGCAGGATTTACATGATAGACACCTAGAGCGAAAGGCAGACTCTGAAACTATACATGACATACATGATTTGACTACTTTCACTTATGAGTCCGTTCCTATTCACCTTGACTTATATGAGACTGATAAGGCCAAAATTGATTTGATTGCTTTTATAAAGGAATTTGGGCCTTTTGATAAAGATGATGATCCAGTAGAGGCTCGCTAGGTTGGAATTGATCTTACTTGGTGACTCTCTTATCCAGAGGCGGGGGCCCAAGGGCTTGGTAGATGACCTAATTGGGCCAAGGAAGATGGATGTTATTATTTAAAGACATGGGAAGCACCCTTATTGATGGGTGATTTGGGAAGAATCAAAAGTATGTACAACCAATATGATGATACGGCAAGGGTGATGGATGAGCAAGGATAAAAAATGATCAAGGGCTCGAGGGTGATGGATCAATGGAGCGACGAGAAGAAAATCATGAAAGTAGGTCGCTGGAGACTCTGACAGAGGTCAGAACGAAAGATGGGGAGTTGACCGAGGGTCAACAATCCCTAGAATGTGATTGGGCCAAGTCAGCCCATTTCATGACAAAACATGGGTTTTTATTAGAAAATAATTATTAAAAAGTAGTAAATGATTTTATTTATTTTTCAATCTAAAATAAAAAAATGTTTATATTTTATGTAGTATTTTAATATGATTTTTATTATTTTTTGAGTTTATTTATTATAAGTTAATTTTTAAGGGTGTGTTTATATGCATATTCATCTATGTTCTAGTCATTTTATTTTTATTTTGTATTTTATTATTTTATTCTCTTATTTTATAAAATTATAACTTATTTTTATATACGTAAATATATTTTTATTGTACTTTTCTGATAAAATAATTACACTTAATTAAATATGGGTATTAAATATAAATATAAATAAATAAATATATTGTATTTTTGTATTTTATTTTATTTTTATGTTTTCTTTGTGGTTTTATTCTTGTTTTTATATGTACATAGACTATAAATAATATTTACAAAATTATAAAAATGTAAAATTATGAAAAGAATAAAGGATAAATAAAATGGATATTTTATCCGAGTATATTGTACAATAGGGGTCCAAAACCTAACTTTCACATATTAACTCTAAAAACATGAAACTTCCTTCGTTAAATAGCTTATTACACGTTATATACAATTAAAGTGATTTTAATACATTTGGAGTTTTTATTTGAAAGATATGGGTCTGTGATGTTTAGATTTGGCTTTTTATTTTGTGTATAAATGTACAATGCATATTGTTTTTTTGTAAACTCAATTTTATACTTTTTTATGCATTATTATCTACAACTTTTATGACAAAGTTTCTTTATTTGGGGTATAAATAATAAAGAATAAAATGGGTCCCAAAAAATACTTTATGAATGAATAAAAGAATCGGATTTTTATTGTATTATTGGCCCTTATCTCCCCATACTTTATTCCATGTCGACAACTGAATTCTTGACTTGGTCTCGGGGTTTAGGATTATAAAATACCTTTGGTGTTTTATTCTTTTTCTCTTCTTTTCTTTATTCTATAATTTTGGAATTAAAATAGTATTTTATACAATAATTGGAATAAATAATGAATGTTAATATGTACAAAATAATGTTATTTTCATGCATTAGCTAGGGTTTTTAAGGACAAAATGATAGAATAAAGGTGATGAAATGGAGATTCATCAGGTAGTTGCATAACATTAGCTACAATCAGACTTAACAAGAACTTTTAAGACCTTACTTTAGATTTTAAAGGATGTGATATATAGTGGTAGACCATATGTTAAGATATAAGTGATGAACACAGATTCATTCATCTTTATTCTTTCATATTGTCTTTAAATCCCTAGTAAAATATATGTAAATATCAATAACTTGTATGAATTAACATCATAACATTTGTCTATAAATAGTGTATAAATACTTGTATTTAAATCCGAAATAAAAGAATAAAGGAAATAAAAGAAAAATAAATGAAGTGTCTATGGTACTGATTGAACCTGGACCCTGAGACCATGTCAACTATTGACTAGGTCAATCAGGAATAATGTAGATGGAATAATGTACATAAATTTCTAGAAAAACCTAAAAATTCTAAGTACAATATATTATGTAAATAGCTCAAAATTCTAGTGTTTTATTCATCATCATACACACTCCAAATAAAGATGTGTTCAGCATTAAACATGTACTTAATAATGTATTGAAATTAATAACATTATTGACAAAAATAAATCATGCACCTTACACTCAATACACTCTTGTAAAAACGCAAAGAAAACTCCACTGGCCAATGCCTTCTCCATATGAACTCAAAATAAATCAAACTCACTTCCATTGTATTTAATTATCTATATAGGGAAGGTGATTTCATCTGAAATGGAGTTAAGATACAAAAGTCGGCTAATTGAGGTATTTAGGTACTTATATATAATAAGTCAATTTATTTTATTATGTATAGTATTAGCCTCCTTGTATTTTTAAATCAGTGTATATAATATCTAGAATCTAAAAAAATACAAATAAAAATTAACATTACTCAAAAATACCAAAAAGAATTAACAAACCATAACACACAGGTATAATATGCATATGTTGTAAATATATGTATTTATTTGGCCATATACATAAAATCATAAAAATCCCAAAGAAACATGTAAATATATAAATAATGTTGTAAATAAATAAATTATTTAAATATGGTATTATGTAAAAAATAAACAAAATAAAAATACAAAACACAGTATATATGTATAAATAACTTTAAGTAATAGCATATAAATAATATATCATACTAAATAATCTTATAAAAACAAATAAAAATCATTGAAATATATTTTAAAAATAATACACATTTTTATGATTTGAGTTTTTAAAAATAAATTCATTTACTATTTTATTTTGAGTAATATTTCATTTATATTTCTTAGTTTATCATTTTTGCAGATGACGTGGACCAGCAAGAGCACATGGAGTGTTGACCCCGATCAACAGTCCCCCTATTCCCCTAGGTCTGTAGAAATTGTGCCCCCTCACCTCCTCTAAATTTTCAAGCATCATCCATGCCTCCTTTTCGGTCTGATTCCTTAACAAAAACCATTTGCACGATAATGGACCATCACATCATAGCCTCAGATCCCATCAACCCCCTCTATCCGAGTGAAAACCAAAATTGAAGCAACCCCGAGTTCTCTGTTATAAAACACCTTCTTCCACTTGCAGAATGGGTTTGAATCCATTTTAATGCCACCGTACCTATAATCGTTCGCTGGAGTGTTCCCTAGTGACAGGAGGTGAACCCTGAGGTTCCAAGGTGAGGAGAAGGTCGGCTAAACGTGATTCCACCACTAACGGAGCAACCCACTGCCAGTTCCAGCTTCCCATGTCTTCCAGACCAGGTGAGGCTCCTTATTTTTAGTTATTTAGCTTTGTTCTTCATTCCTTGATGTATTGTAGCATTTTTTCGTCTGATTTCATTTAGTTTATTAACATTCAAAAAAACTAAGTACATCAGAAAACTATGGTTCAGCCTTTGTTCACCATGCTCTTAACCCCTTTCCAACATACAATCACCTCAACACATCCCCCTTTCGTCCTATCCATCATTCGAACCATTTAGATCACCTTGATTCTACAAGAATCGAGACATCGGATCTCCTCCTTCTGCCATTCATCGGAGATCCATCACCCCTTCATTCCCCACCTTCTTCATATAATAAAAGGATCAAGGAGCATCGCCCTTGAGCCTCAAAGTTTCTGGTACAAGTGTGAGCCAAAGAAGACTTCATATGGGGTGACTAGACTCGGACTTGAAGCTCCAAGCAACACGAGCGAAGACCAAGCTCCAGGACTCTTTCAGTGAGGCCCGTACGTGATTGGAGCCATCGACCGGCGTGGAAGTCTCCCATCTATCTCTTTATCCCTCTCCAAGCTCGAGAGGTGGCCGGAGCAACGAGCTTTGGCCGAAGGAAGGAGCCCTGGGCTCGTGTTCTTCCCTGTTCTTCGTAAAGAGTAGGGACCGTCCAACTGTAGTAGAAACCCGATTTTGATCGAGACCGTCCGATCTTGAAGCACGTCGACCATTGATCCATTCCAAGATCGAGTCTCAAATGTCCGATCAGCGAAGTGGTACGTGCCATGGACCATCCATCATAAGTGAAGCCCGCCTTCAACTGTCAGATCAATCGCACGTGACCCGCAACACGCTTTGTGGGTATTGTTCTCCCACCCCCTCCCGCCTTTTATCGTTTATTTTAAGTCCCGTAATATTAAAGTATGTGTAATAACTTTGGTAGTTTTTCATACTGAACCTTGAACTTGTTGATATTTGCATTTTGAACCCTACCAAAATGTGAAACATTTAAACAATTGGTATTTTACAAGAAAACCCTTGGATTTTGTGTAGTTGTTATCAAATACATGTTAATTTTCTAGAATTGCAAATATGCCTATGTTCCATTGTATTTTATTTATTTAGTGTATTTTTTATTATCACTAATTGTTTCCTTTAATCTAAAAATTGTATGAAAATTATATGAGGTGCCTTGAACTTAGATCTAACACATATATTTCCATTATGCATTTAACTTAATTTTTCTATTTATAAATTACAAAAGCATGCACGTTTTTTGTATTTAGACTTATAAAATCTACAAAAAAACTAAAATATCTATCAAAAAATTCCCAAAAAGTACATTAGTTAGTTATATTATCTATTATCACATATCTTAAAATCATAAAAAAATACAAAAGAGAAATGATAGAAACTTAAAAACCCTAAAGACTTATAAAATCAGTAAAAATTCTAGAAAAATCCAAAAATATTTATTTTAATGCCTTAGTTTTCTTTATTCTATCTATTATATGTCAAGAGTAATTTATGGTCTATTCTGAATTGATACATATTTTTAAAATCATAAGTAAGTTTCTGAATTTAACATTTACAATATTTTATATTTTTATCACTTTAAAAATCAACTAAAATCTAAAAAAGCCACAAAACTCCCTAAAATAGAAGAAAAATATTAAAAACATAAAAATATTTTCTTTCCTTTATTTTAACTTTACTTAACTTATTTTAAAAATCCAAAAGATCTTTTTAACATTTTTATTTATATTAGTTATCTAAATAGTTTTAAAAATAAAAAAGGATTAAAATTTTTCAAAATTTAAAATAAAATATAAAATTAAAAATGGCAAAACACATAAATTTACAAACAAATAGAAAATCGAAAAAGTTGTATATAAAATATCGAAAAACAATTGGTATAAAAATAGAAAACTAGAAAAGCAAAAAATCATTATTAATTAGCAATAATTAATATTAAATAAATATCTACACCGATTTGCTCTTATCAGTTCAACACTCTTCCATGCTTACATTGTACACATGTTTGAAGAGTTGCAATAAATTTTGACTCACATACACACATTTTGATATGCATATATTGTTGGTTGATTGTTTTTAGATTTAGCGACTGGTGACCTAGCTTGTCAAATCAGCACGAGTGATGTCCTCTCTCGTTCAACAGTAAGTGCTTCCTATTTTCTTCGCAAAAAACAGAATATTATACAGACTTAAACGATCGCATGTAAATGATTTATAATATAAGGAAAGATATTTTGATGTATCTAAATATGTACTAAATGTTAATTAATTAATTTTTATGAGCTTATTTATCAATACATTTCCGTAAAGTAATGACTTCCATTTCTTATTTCTTCATCAATCCACATGCTTTATTTGTCTATTTTGAACTTGGAATAATTTTATTGGATTTCATATTTTCACACTGAACCAATATTTTGTAAATTTATTCATTTATATTTTTGGTATGAAATAAAATGTAAATAAATAAATATTTGAGGTTTATTATTATTAAAATAAATGGAAAATATATAGTATGTCATGCAATCATACAGTTCATGTGTGGAACTTGAATTTTGGGACCTTATAATATATCGTATAAACATACTTCATCTGACAGTTTAGTAAAAAATTCTAATCTTTTTAATTCATTTTTTAAATTTTTTTTCTTTATTTTAGGTTTTCTCTAACCACATAAAATCAAAAACCATAAAGTAAAAAACCATTAAAATGATTAAATATAAGATTGTGTATATTGATCTAGAACCTTGCATATATAAAACTTTATTTTCATTTTATTTACCTTTTTCCTTAAACATTAAACCCCCCCCCCTAAATATATTATTATATAATATTATGTAAGTATTTTATAAAAATATATGCATATAGTATTAAAAATAAAATCAAAGAAAAAATAAGAAACCCTAAGATACATGTTTTTATACCGATAAAACACATCAAAAAAGTTATATTTTGCACATAATGTTTTTTTGTGTCTTATGAATGTACAACTTTTATGCTGATCGATTTTTATTTTGAAATGCTCTCTATCTTATTTAGATTTGTCTTTGATTTATCTTTCCTTTTCCTCCTAGCATGAAACGTGAGTTCCACAAGTCATAGTCAATTGGCCAAGTGGTGATATCAATCCAATTGACCCCCAGTAAACCATTGACAAACCACATTTAGGCTATGTTAATAATGTGTAGCTGTAGTAAAACCTAATGCGAGTCAATCAGAACTGAGCTGGATATCTCTGTGAGGAGTGGCTTGGTTTAATTTTTAAGCTGGATAAGTCTAGGGTCAATCTCAAGGATACGAGCTATCTAATTGATCAATTAAATTCTAATTTCTAGATTAAGTGATCAACGATTCATCCAGGTCAACAATTCACATAAAACCATGCAAAACATAACATACACCACAAGATGCATTTTTTAAGTTGATTTATGTTAGTTAAATAAGATGAACAAACTGCAACATAATGACATGGAATGCAAAATATACATACGCACATACAAAAATATGCATAATTATGCCCCTGATAATATCAATTAATTAAGCACCAAATAAATATTCAACTACATGATTCAATTGATGTATCGAATTAAGATCAATTTTAATTAATGCCACGCAAATGAATAAGGAAAAATCACTTTATATCTAAAATTAAATAGCCATATTTCACGTATCTAATCATATTATAAATCATGCTTAGATATATAATCAAATAAACATAGATGCAATTGAAATCAATGGAAATATAATCCATATGCTCAAGTTATCAAGGAAATAGTCTAGGACATAACTGAAAGAAGACATGAAAATATATACAAAAATTCATCACAAAGAGGCCCCTAAAGGGGCATAAATGCAATTCAAAAAAATTGATGGTCCTTCCCTATTTTTCTAAGTGTACGGGGACCTAATTACAAATATCAGTAATCGACGTGGCCTCTGCATAATTTTCACAAGTGTGCCATGCGAGGCACGTACGGGTTGACCTATTTGCAAATCTAGAGAAGCATGTGGGCATAGATACAAAAGACCTGAGCCTTTTTGGCACACAGAGATGGAGGCTAGTCACACAGGTTGTGGCAGACGTAGGTGCCTCGGGCCTCTTGGGTGGTACGTGGAGGATAGGGTGAGGCTCGATCCCACCAAACCTCTCGCGCTTCAGACTGGTGGCGTGTCGCTTCCTCAACCGTAGGATGGACACTGTGAGAGTACCATCCAACGACACACGTAGCTCGCATGGTCTCCTCTTCCTCTGCTCTACGATATCATGAATGGACCTCCGGCGAAGTAGCTGGAGCTCCTCTGTGTTCCACTACAGCTGTTGATGACCCACAACCTCCTGGAAGGCTGGAGATGAAGCTCGGGCAACATAGGACAGTTGGAGACCTCTGGAATGGATTGGCAATGTATACTCACTAGAGCTGGAGCTCTAGAACGGAGCCCCACCCGAAGTCTGGCTATTGAAGGGGCAACTGTCGACACGGTTTCGTGTAACTCAGATGGAATTAATTAAGCAAGTGTCGTTGTTCCAAATTAACAAAATCTATCAACGAGAAAAACTTATTAACCACTACGAAATCACATAAATGTACACAAGCGATTTCGCTACTTTTATTAACCTGGTATAGCAACCAAGGTCGAACTCAAGGAGCACAATTAGAAGCTAAGTAGATGATTTAGAAAATTAAAGGATTTTTATTTTCTTTTTAGTGGTTTTTAATTTTGAAAAATTTTAATTTTCTAGATAAGGCAAAATAAGAACAAAGGTGAAAAATATGCATAAACACTCTTTTTGGATTTTTTAAATATGTCAAAATACTTGAAAAATAAAATAAAAATATTTTTGGATTTTTATATTTAATAGTCTTTTTGGGAATTTTTGGGGACTTTTCATTTTCTAAAAATCAAAAAGTGAGAAAACAAGCAAACAATGCACA
Organism: Ottelia alismoides; assembly: GCA_037367405.1. NCBI lineage: Eukaryota > Viridiplantae > Streptophyta > Magnoliopsida > Alismatales > Hydrocharitaceae > Ottelia > Ottelia alismoides. The sequence goes on from JAZKJV010005621.1 coordinate 650,756, forward strand.
ATTAGGAATATTTTTCAATTTAAAAATACAATAAATGCTCAAAACTCCTGAAAGTGATTTTTATCTAATACTGTGAATGAATATCTACAAACAAGAACTTAAAATGAAATTTTTGGATTTTTTTATCGAGTTTATATGATTTTTATAATTTTTTGAGCCTTTTACAATTTTTAGGATTTTATAGGGTATTTTCAAGCAAAATTTATATAGGAGCTAAAATTGATAAAAGACAACTACATTAATTTTTATGGAAAATTTTCAAAGATTTTTTGAATTTTTATAGATTTTCTAATACAAATAGGAGATTTTTATACTATTTTTAGATTTTTAATAATAGAAAAACAAAAGAAAATGGCACACAAAAATTATCACGTAAATATCAAGTATACATAAGCTCAAATTAATTTTAAGGGAATTTTTAGGGCCAAAATGCTATTTATTGTAATTAATAAATATTCCAATTAAAAATTGTGAAGCATGGACCTTTTTGCGATCATTTTAAGTTTTAGGGCCTACTGGATAACACATAAAATAAGTACAGGGGTCGCTATGCAATTAATCCAAAAAAGGACATGTGCTACACGTGATCAACACTCACAGGGCCATAAATGCGATAACTCAAAAGTTCAGTTCATTCAGTAACCATGAAATAATCAGGACAAAAGCTACAATTAACCCTCAAAAACACATGTGGACGCACGTGAACTCAACTCAACTAAACTAAAATGCAAATAAATAAAGTATGAGGTCTTTAATGTGAAAATTTTTTAACTAATTATTACAATTAATAAACTAAAGCGAAATAAGATAAAAGGTGAGGGTAGGAGTGAAATATACCCACGCAAAGGGGGAATGACATGTGGCGTTGCTCTAGATCTGGCGTCTCTGGCTTGGCGCAAGCGAAAGGCTGAGAATGATCCACTTATGATGGACGGCTCCAATCTGCTGGTATCGCTTCGGTGATGAATGGCTGGGGATCAATCCTCAGAAGATGAGACGATCAGGGAGCCTCTCAAAATAGACGCACGAGATTAGAACTGGGAGTCCCCTGATCCAATGGTCGGGGAGACGTCTAGAAGAATTGAAGAAGAACTCACCTCTGGCGAGTTTTGGACGGCGATTGCATAGTCTCCCAACATCCTCCAAGGCTGCTCAGATGGGGAGAACGTTGCTGATGGTTGTCCGTTGCTGTTGGCACGCTCAATAGGGTCCACGACCTTGAAATGAGTCCTGGAGACACAATGTGTCCTAGAGCTCCCGAGAGCTATCGTACATGTACAAAATGACCTTCGGATGAGGTTGTCTTTAGTCCTGATCCTGCACAAGAGGTTCTGCTCATAGATGGAACTCCGACGAAGGGTTAGAAGCACCAAATGATCAGGGGAACACGTATGGGTCAGAACCTGTGCAGAATGAGGGAACATGACTGAGATTAGACCCAATCTGAGGATTGGGTCGATGATTAGGGTGTCGAGCAAGTTGGAGGAGCGAAGGGAGAAGTGTACAGGATGTGTTTTGAGTGGAGATGGGCAGTCGATCGGCTGTAAGGGTCGAGCATAGGTGCCCTGCACAAGATTAAGAAATCGAGCTAAAACGATCATCCTAGATCTATAAGGGGTACATGTGGGTGAGTGTAGTCACCTGGGGTGGAGACAAAGAGTCTCTGAGGGACAGAGCCTCGATGGGGGCAACGTAGCCAAAGACTGAGCTCCTTGCGGTGGAGCATGGTGGAGATGCCACCGGACCTAGGGCACACTCGCATCCAAGCCCTCCAAAGCTAGCCCTCTCTCACTGCTGACTCTAGGAAAGGAGCTGGGCACAACGGAGAAGGTGGAGAAGCCAAAGATGACATGAGAGGGAGAGGTGCAGTTGCTTTTATAAGCGCCCCGAGTTCAAGAAGGATCGAGCGAAATCACACGAACCGAGGCGTGGATCCTGGAGATTATCCTCGCGCATGGATTAGAGATCCATGCTGTGTAATCGGGGCGGAGGAGCGAGGTAGAGACGATCGGGTCAGGTCAGGAGAATTGGGCGAAGTTGGTGCTGAATCCGACCTAAGGAAAAACACAAGGGGTGGGGGACCCGTTGACTGGCGTCAACGGTACCAAGTGGACCAATAGGAAGCGACAAAGAGTAAGGACAGATTAGGCTACGTAACAAAATAGGGAAATAAATGAATTAAATTAGAAAAAAAATAGTAAATGATTTTAAAATAAAAAATGAATAAAATAAAAAAATGTTTATTAGTGTTTAAACTATTTTCTATGAATTTTAATTTTTTTATGGACTCATATATAGAGTATCTACAGTATAGTGTATTATATACAGGTATAGTATACCTACATATTTTATTCTTTTATTTTTATTTTACTATTTTTACACATATATATATCCTTTATTTGATATTTTATTTATTTTCAAAATAAATTATGGAATATAAAAGGATTTTTGTTTGATTTTTATAAGTTAAATATAAATGTTAAATAAATAGTCATTATATGCAATTTATACAAGTGTGGCTGGTGTACAGTAGAATTTTGATTTTATTTTTAATTTATTTTTGTGTTATATGATCTTTTTATTTCTATAATATTATTAAGAGTGTACACAATTATTTAAAAATAGAATATTTACAAATTTTTGCATATAAAATAAATAAATATTTATTAACAAATATAGGTACAATATAGCTATACAATACACTCAAAAAGCCAAGTTTTACATATTGATTCCAAAAATTATGAAACCGCCCTTATTTTAAATATTATTAAATTTAGAGTTCAATAAAGGTGATTTTGGAAGAATTTCATTTCATATGGAATCGAAATTGATCTTTTAATTTCTGTTTTGAGGCTTCTTGTGAGTGGTATTATTTGCACTATGTACGTCAATCAATTTTGCAAATATTTATTATTTAGAAAACATTTTTATTTACAATTTTTATTAATAAAATGATTTGTTTTGATGTCTTTTTATTGAAGAATAAAATATAGGAATCATATTTATGTAGGATGCATAGTGATGAATATACAATGACCCTTATCTCCCCGACTTTATTCCTTGTCGATCAGGTCAATAATTGACCTTCTCTCGAGGTTTGGGTCAGTCTGTACTTATTACATAATTACAACCTTCTTCTTTTTCTTTTCTAATTTATGCTTTTATTTTGGGAAAAAGTGTTAATTATATAATATTAACAAGAGCATGTACAAAGGTAATTTATTGGAATTTTACACATATTTACAGATGTTGATGCTAAAAGATATGGCTAAAATAAAAGAATAAAGAATGAGAATCATAGATTCATCATCCCATTATACTTTACCTTTCCTAGTCCCTTAGCAAACACTTATTTGAAAAAGAGGTCAAAACAAAGAAAAGAAAAAGGAAAATCAAAGTTTATTATTAAACTTATCTTTATAAATTGGAGTATGGAGCTCGATCAGACTTTTTGATTGTCAATTTAACAGAACCGTATTGGGAAACATGTTAAGACTCAACAGCCTTCAAGTTCCACAAGTCTATAATCAGGTCTCCTCAACAACCAGGTCAGAACAAGTCTACGTACACAAACACCAATGACTATGAATCTTTCCTTGTACTGTGTAAGTGATATATAGCTCCCACCTCAAAATGGCAAAGAAACAACCTCCCTCAACCAGGTAACTCTAATCCCCCAGTCTAGCAACTCTTTCTTGAGGAGAGGGGTATTCCCTTCTAAGTTCAAGTACAACCAGCTCAAGAAGAGGGGGAAAGAAAAGAACAGACCATGACTAGTGTAGCCACTTATCACTTGGAGCTTAAAGCAATGTAATTAAGTCTCCAGTTGCAAGCTTTCATGAGATGAGATGATGGAATACATAAGCTTTGCTTATTCACTATATACACTCCGGCAAACATTTTATTTTCAATCAGGCATGTCCCTTTTTTTTGGAGTTTTTGCATTTTTTTCTGACATATATACAACATATCTACAAGGTGCAACATGTACATAAGGAATTTTTCTTCTTGAGCCAGTAGACTATCCCTCTTTGGAAGTTTTATTGCAACCCACAACCTCCTGTCTTTAAACCTCAATGCTATTAGACCAGGTTGAGGTGCACTTCCCTCCCTAGATGAGGACGAGTGGTTCCTACTAGCTGTACTATACCATTATGCTACTCCAAGCCAAAGGATTCTGCCTCCCCACCATCTCATCTGTGTTGAGCTACGTGCAAGGTGTTTGTCCAAGTCAAGCCATTGTTTGTGAGAGTCATGCGTGTGTTGTTAAGTGCTCTACTTAGGCCCATCAAGATGACATGTGATCATAGCCTAGTGGATTATTTACAAAAACTCTTTTTGTGGGAATTTTTCAAACTATGCATTTTTGTTGGAATTTTAATTTGTCAAGTTTTTAGGTATTTTTGAAAAATAACAAAGAAAGATATTTACAAGATGGTTTATGTTACAAGTTCTATACAAAAGGATTTTAGTTACAGGATCTCAAACAGACTTTATTAAGGATATGTATACACAAAGAATTAGAGGTAGATTATGGTTTTTACTAGTAATTTTTATACCCCATAGATTATTTCCCTTGTGACAAAACAGTTTTGCAAATTTTTCAAAATATTTTGTAAGCATATTCAAAGCATTTTTCAAAAAGGTTTTCATAAATTATTTTTACAAATATTTACAAACTATTTTACAAACTGTTTTTGCAAAAAAAAATTTACACATTCTTTCAAAAAATTTGTACTATATACATAATTTTGATACAGAAAATTGTTTACAAACATTTTGCAACCAAAACATTTTTACAAAATTTATACAAAAAAATTTTTGCTAGTATTTTTACAAACAATATTCTACAAATCACTTTACAAAAATTTTACGAACATTTTTGAAAACATTTTTCAAAAATAAATTTATTCCAATTTTATAAATAATAGCCTTATTATCAACACACACAAAGTACGAGTTATGGCTAAATTATATATATACAATATATACGACACCCTATATACTTAGCTCGAACGATGTCCTCAGAGTGATCAGAGGGAGATGAAGGAAGACATAACTTGTGCTGAGTATAGAGAAGTGAAAAGAATCCTATACTACAATGATTGAAAGAATAAAATTAATAGAAGTTGGCGATCACCCCTATACTAAGGATCAAGTAATCCTAAGTATAGAAGATTGTACATAAAGGGGAAAACCGAGGAGTAGAATGTCCAGACATTACCTCCCCTATATTTAGGGTAAGATGTCCCTGAGTATAGGCAGCAAAACATAGGTAATATATGAGAAATGAACAATCACAGGTCTAATATCCCCTATATTTAGGATAAAGTGCATCCTAAGTATAGCAAAATCATAAGATGGATTTGAGGTATTAAACAAAATGAATGGATGAGTGATATAGACAACATGAATCCACAAAGATGCGGAGTAGAAGTGAAAATCAGGTATGAGAGATAGATGATGTGAGTCGAATAACAAATCTCATACAAAATGAATAGGAGCAACATCAACGGTCAATGGATCATGATCAAGATATGGCTTCAACCCCTGATCATTGACTCGAAAGATGGACTCAGAAGACAACTCGGATATATCAATATTGCCATTGTCGTGCACCTTTCTAACCAAGTTTGGTCCTTTCCATTTACTCTGTAACTTCCCTGAAAATAATCTCAACCTTCCATCAAATATCCATAATCTCTTATTGGGCTCAAACTGCTTATGGCTGATGTGAGAATCAAGCCATATCTTCATTCTGTCCTTGTATTGTAGGATACTTGAGAAGGATGTAGCTCTCAACTCCTCCAAGGCTGCCAATTCTGCTCTCATCTTATCTCCTACACTCTCAAGATCCAATAGTATCTCAGTGACTGCCCAAAGTAACTTATGCTTGATCTCAATAGGTAAGTGGCATGGCTTGTTGTTGTGCTACAGGCCTTTTATGGATCGAAAATTAATGATATGAAAGTCGTTGCCATCCCCAAAAATCCTGTGACAAACAAACATTTTTTTTATTTTTTTCTTCTCAAGCTGCAAAATTAACTAAAAGCGAATAATGAAGCAAGAGAAATTTTTGCTACTTATTTACATGTATAGCAGACAGGATCGAATTCAGGGAGGCTACAATTCCCGAGGGTTATTCAGTTAACCAAAAAAATCAATTAAAAGGAAAAGCAGGAATCTCAAAGGCAAACTACCTTGGTTTTTATGGAATTTTTCTCTTTTTATTTTTTTATTATTTTTTTATTTTCTGATTTTCAAATTTTAGTGATTTTACTTTTACAGATTTTTTTTATCTTAAAAAATAAGGAGCAATATTCACAAGATAAGAAATACACACTAACTCTTTTTGTACTTTTCAATTATATAAAAATGCTCAAAAAATCCAGAGAAAATATTTTTGAATTTTAAAGATTTTGAAATATTTTTGGGAATTTTTGTAGAATTTTTAGACGTTTTTGTATTTTTTAAAGTCAAATAGTGACAAAAATGAGAAACGGTGCACAACCTGGAGTAATTTGCAACTTAAAAGTACTTTAAGTACCCAAAACTCTTAGCAATTATTTTTATGATAAAATAGGGACAATTATCTACAAAAAGATACTGAAATTAGGATTTTTGGATTTTTGTAGAATTGTTTATTATTTTTATAAATTTTTTAGCATTTTTCTTTTTTTGGGTTTTATAAATAGTTAATACACAAAATTTAGATAGAAATTAAAAGAAAATGAAATAAAACTACTCTATTTTTTTGGAATTTTTGGAGCAATATTCAAATTTTTACGAATTTTTGAATTTCTGAAAGAGAAAAAGACACGATTTTTTATTTTTAAATAATATCAAAAGTCAACAAAATTTGATGAAAATTTTATACAATGATAAAAACTACAACAGGAACATACACAATTTTTTTTTGAAAATTTTTAGAGCAACAAACACATTTATTTTGATGAGAAAAACAAGAAATTCAAAGTCCAGAAAGGTGGACTATATCGTAATTTCTGCTAGAGTTCAGAACTATAAAGAACATAGAAATAAAGCAAGGAATAATATGCAACTTTCACACAATAACCACGTGTAGATCACGTAAGATTGTAGTGTAAGATTGTTTTGCAAATAAAGATAACTTCAGTGGAGTTTAAGCAATTTACCCACAAAATATCTGGTGGGGGTATCTTTGTAAATTCTATAATCTCCAGCACTTCACTGATATTTTTCCCAATAAAATAATCGCTAGGGATTTCTTTTCATTCCTTCTTCCTCAAGTCAGATTGGGCACCACCCTTTGTTCCTTTGTTCCTTATGGTCCACACAAGTGGGGAGTCCAGTTGTGGTGGGGTGCGCGCAGGGTGGCATCGGTGCCGTTGGGCGGTTGTCGAGAGTTCGGAGGGTAGTGACAGTCGCGAGCCGCCGCACTGGCGAGGGAGGTGCGAAGGTGGTGAGTGCTTGAGGCGGCGCTGACGTTGGTGGATGGGGCTGGACTGTGGAGCGCGGTCGCGGTGAGTTGGCTGGGAAAGGCTCCAGTGGAGGGCGGTTGGAGGGGCGCGTCGACGCGCTGCTTGCAAGGTCGGGCGGAGGGCACGCGGGCGGCAGGTGGTTCCTGGAGGCAGGACACGACTTCGTGCGGTGAGGGAAGCAGCGTAGATGGCACGGTGGTTCTGCCCCAGGCGGAGGCTGAAGGCGGCTGGGATGGTCGCGACCGAGGGCTGAGAAGCGGGCGAAGGGGGTTGCTGCCCTACCGTATTCCCCCTTTTTGTTTATTTTTTATTATTTGTTAACAAACAGTAAATGAAAGATAAAAAAGTTTTTTTTATTTTTTTGAAATAAAAAATGTAACAGGAGCAAAAATAATATTTTAAATGTTTTTTTTCTTTTTAGATGATCCTACAAAATAATTATTAGAAAGAAAACAAACAATAAATAATGTTTTTGTGTTATTTTATTTTATTTTTTATTTACGAACAAATTAGAATCCGAACACGATGGTTCGATCCAAAAGTCAAATGGAGTATGCGAACGGGGATCCGATAAAAATGAGGAATTGAATCCGGTTCTCTGACCACTGTGCATGGTCAGAGTTGATAGATCGTGGGAGATAGAAAAGAACGCGTAGAGGTCGAGAAAGTGAAATGAAAACTCGAGTCGGAGGTGTATTAAATCGTGATGGAGGTGATTCTAAGATCTAGATAAAAAAACTGACAACGAAGAGAAAATACGAGAAATAAAATCTGCAATTAATCTAGGATAAAAATAAGAAAAAGAATGGATCTCAACTTAGGATCGGAAAAGACCTTGATCTCCTCGACGAAGGCCGACGTGCTGTCACCGGACGGCTCGGAGGCTAGGCACCCTTCTACAACAAGAAGACTCTCAGAGACCGGGCCCTCTCACCAAAGATTGATCAAGTTGGAATGATGGAGAAGGCGCCATATAAATAGAAAAGATGGAAAATGAAATTTGAATTTTTGGTTGAAGAGATAAGAGAGATGAAAATTGAACTGAGATATAGATAAAGAGAGATAAAATTATTTACAAAATTAACTTTTTTTTAAATTTCATCACTTTATTTATTTGAATAAAAAATGTTATTTCTTTTTTTATGGTTGTTAATTAAGAGTAGCAACTATATACATATACTATTTACATATGGTACATTATACACATAATTAAATAAGAAATTAGTTTTTTTATTATTTTTATTTTTTTGAAATTTAAATTTGTTTTAAATAATTAGTAGAAGTATCTACAAATATTGACAAATACAATTATGTACAAAATACATGGGAAATTGCACAAACCATCCCAAAAAATCAACTTTTTACTCGTAACTCCAAAAATTATGAAAATACAACCTTTTTAAATATAATTTAATTTAGAATCCAATGGAAGTGAGATTGGTTCAATTTGAGTTCATATGGAGCTGGAATTGGTCTTTCAATTAGTGCTTAGTGGTTTTTTCCAAGTGTGGTTGCTTTTATTCTGTAAATGATTTAATTGTGCAATTATTTTTATTAATTAGAACACATTTTTATTTACAATTTTGGTTTTGAAAGTTATTTATTTGAGGTCAATTAATGTACAAATAAAATAGTGTAGTATACAAATATACACATCATATAATTTTTTTTGGATTGAGGACCCTATCTCTCACTACTTTATTCTTGGACAATCAGGTCAAATCTTGACCTTCTCTCAGGGTTCGGGTCAGCCTGTATCTATTACATATATAGAGTCTTCCTTCTTTTTTTATTTTTCCTTTCTTTCTTTCTTTATTTATTTAGGTTAAAATGGTAAGAAGTGTACAATATTTACACACAAATGCAAGTTAGTAAGAATATGGAGTTAGTGTTATATACATGTATTTTATAAGGGATTTTAAGCTAAAATAAATGAATAAAGATGACGAATCGCAGATTCATCATCCCCCCATGCTTTACATTTGCTAGTCCCTTAGCTAACACTTATTTGAAAAAATAAGTGAAGAAAAGGAAAAAGAAAGGGAAAATAAAGAAAGTAGGACAATATTGAGTATTAAACTTATCTTCACAAAATTGTAGTTTAAAGCTTTGTCGGGCCGTTGGATTATTAGTGTGTCGGAACCTTAATGGGAGATGGATTTAAAATCTAACAAACTCTAAGTTTCACATGACTCCTATTCAGGTCACCTCAACAGTCGGGTCAGAACAAGTCTACATATACCAACTCTTATGACTATGAATCTTTACTTGTACGGTGTAAGTGAGGTATAGCTCCCCATCTCAGTAGCAAAGAAACAACCTCCCTCAATAAGGTAACTCTAGTTCCCTGGTCTTGCAACTCTTTCCTCGAGGAGCAGAGACATTCCCTTCTAAGTTCAAGTACAACCAACTCAAGAAGAGGGGATGGAGAAAAGAATGGACGGTAACCAGTGTAGCTACCTATCCTTGGATGCATGACCAGTGTAGCCAAGTTATCCGATGCAATCTTACAAAAATTTATCTTTGAAGCTCTTATTGTATTTTATTTATTTATTTTTTATCCTTGTATATACACTCCAGCAGACATTTAACTTTTCAACCAGGCCTTTCCACTTTTGGAGATTCTGCATTTTTCCATACTTTCTTTTTTTGAAAGCATATACAAGGTGCAGCATGTACATAAGGAGTTTTTCCTCTTAAGCCAGTAGACTATCCCTCTTTTGAAGCATTATTGCAACCCCACAACATCCTGTCTTTAGACCTCAACATCGCTAGACCAGGTTGAGACACACTTCCTTCCCTAGAGGAAGACAAGAGGTTCCGCCTAAATGTACTACCTCGTATGCTACCCCAAGCCAAAAGATTCTGCCTCCTCACTACCTCATCCATGAAGAGCTACGTGCAGAGTGCTTGTCCAAGATAAGCCACAGTCTGAAAGAATCATGCGTGTGATGTTAAATGTTCTACTTAGACTAATCAAGATGATATGTGAACATAGTCTTATGGACTCAAAGAATTAAGTCACTAGGACCTGAAAAGTCTTAACTCCATTTCTTATAAGGTTCCTCTGAAATTAAGTGGATTAAGGCCCAACTAGGCTCCATTCTTCAATTTTATTCTAGACATAGTTTAAATGTCAATACTATCTTGAAAAATGCACATACAGATGCAAGAAAATATGTACAATGCAAAGAAAGCTTTTTTTGAAAAATGATGCACATGTGAAAAGAACATTTTTTAAAAAACAATTTTCTAATTTTGAACTTTTTATGGATTTTTTGAGAAAATTGTAGATGTAAAAGAAAGGTTTTTTTGAATTATGCAAGTTTTTATAGATTTTTGGTTTTGTGGTTTTTTTTCAAAAAGGAAAAAGGGTTAGCAAAATATATACAAGTATATACAAGATTTTTTTTGTTTTCTTCTTTTCTCTTTTTTTGTGTTTTGTTGTTGTTTTTTTGTTTTTTATTGTTTTTTTTGTTATTTTTTTATTTTTTTATTTTTTGTTTGTTTTTTTTAATTTTTTTACACACGTAGATTTTACAAAATTATATACATATCCCCCAAAACAAACATATTTAAAAGTACGAGTTATGTCTAAAGTATATATACAATATATATGACACCTCCTATACTTTGCTCGAACTATGTCCTCATAGTGATCAGAGAGCGACATAGGAAGACATAACTCGTGCTAAGTATAGAAAAGTGAAAAGACTCCTATGCTACAATGACTCAAAGAAAATATAAAAAGAAGAGAACTCGGTGATCCCCCCTATACTTAGGATCAAGTAATCCTAAGTATAGTAGATTGTACCAAAGGGGAAAATCGATGAAGAGAATGTACATACTCAAAAATAAAACGACACGATATGAACAACATCACCCCCCTATACTTAGGGTAGAGTATACCTAAGTATAGGCAACAACAAGAGTGATGAAAAGGACGAATATGAACAACACAAATCATTCACCCCCCATACTTAGGATAAAGCACATCCTAAGTATAGCATATATACTCACACTGAAAAGGGGCGAATGATAAAACGGAAGAAGAAAGAGTGAACAAAAGGATATACAAGACGAGTGGATGTACAAAGGTCAAGAAGGTCGAAAACGAACCTTCTTGCGGGACCGCTGAGGTATGGATTCGACAAGGTGTAGGTCGATATTGGGGTTATCATTAGATATGAACTGATCAGGATCGACCAAGAATGTATCCTCAGTGATTTCAGATTGTGCAGGCCTAAACCGGTTATTGGAAGTAGTTTGATCATGTCCTGCCTGGGAAGTATCGCAAACATCAAAGTAAAATGGCCCAAAATCATTATCAGAAAAAGTAGGATCAATTTCAGCCTGACGAGCCTCTACTAGATCATCATCTTTATCAAAAGGCCCAAATTCCTTTATAAAAGCAATCATATCAAATTTGGCCTTATCGGTCTCATTTGAATCAGGGTGAATAGGAACAAACTCATCAGTGAAAGTAGTCAAATTATGTCCGTCCTGTCTAGTCTCAGAGTCTGCTTTCCTCTCTAGGGTGTCTATCGTGTAAATTCTGCGGATGTCATCAATGCATCTCCACATATCGGAAGGGGGAACTCCAAGGTCTATGCTTTCCGAGTCTTCCTCCTTGAAGAGGAATTCTTGGGTTTCATTATCATCCAACATATAACAAGAATCTCTGATATTATCATCGAGGTCAAATTCCTTAGGGTTGGCTAACACAGGCAGGCTCTCATGGGATGCAGGTCTCTAGTCAGTAGTGGGTGTAGTGATCAACACATCGCTCCCTACATCAGAATGGAAGTGAATCTTCCTTGATCCATAATCAATAACGGCTCCCGCAGAGGTGAGGAAAGGCTGTCCCAAGATGATTGGAGGGAGCTCCACAGGGGTGGAGGTCTCCATGGGCAATACAACAAATCCGAAGTGAAATTCATGCCCTGAATAAGAATGACAGCATTTTCTAGAATATCCTTCGGCCTATTGATAGATCCATCAGCAAATTGATCTATCATCCTGGTTTTCTTGAGAGGCCCAAGATGAAGAGAATGTACCATAGATAAGGGTATTATATTGATTGAAGAACCATCATCAAGAAGAGTGTTATCACAAGAATGGTCAGAGATGGAGCAACTCACAAGAGGTATGGTAGTGTTCCCTTTCTTAAAATGTGGACGGTGAGAGATGGCATAGGCAGTGGCCATGGTCAAGATGTGACGCTCAAATCTTCTCCTCCGCTTTCTCTTCTTGTGTTGAGGAGTAGATAAATCTGTCATGGCCTGTTAAAGTGGGGCTTTAATAATCTCATGAATGGTGGCCATCACTTCAGGTTAAGCCAACATTTATTTTTGAATTTTTGGACCTCCTCCATACAAGGGAGGAGATTAGAATCGGCATATACACGAGGATTGCCAAGAGCAGTCTGTATAGTGGAATCCTCAGGGTCAAGGTTGGGACATGATGTGAATAGATGTGTGGGTAAATTATTGGGCATTTGAGTCCTCTCCTCACAAAATGAATAAATGATGTGTCTCCCAGAATCTTTTTGAATTTTTAAAATTTTCTCATTTTTTTGTATTTGGGTGATTGCAAGCTCTCATGATTATCCTCAAGTGATTCCATATCCTCAAATAGTGGAGCAGCATTCTGGCTCTCATTTATGTTAAATAGATTGGAAATCCTCAAATTCATATGCTCCATCATCTGGTTCAGTGTCTCAAGTATGAAAATCATGAAAGGTGACTCGAAAATCCCAGGATTGGACGGGTTGAATGAGGATGGGTGAAAATCAGAGTCCTCCGATTTCTGAAATAATGGGTTAGGTGGATATGCATAAAAATCAGGAGGAAAGTCCTCCTAGAAAAAGGAAGGTGGATCGTCTTGAGAGTGCGAGAAGTCCGCGAAGATCGGATTAAAATAACTCCAGTCGACCATCTTCGAAACAAAAGACGGGATCAAGAGAGCACGAGGGTCAAGTCAAAAGATATGGAGAAAAAGGCACAAATGTATAGAAGGATCAGGTATGCACACAATCAATCAAACACAATACAAACCCCCAGTTCACCAACTCAACTCAATGTAAAGACCGTGAATGTTCGGTCAATTATCTTGTCAATTATATAGTTTGGTGAAAATACAATCTATCAGAGCGATTAAAGCGAACTGTTAGGAACACAATGCTCTCAGGAGACTGGCCTAATCCCAAAGTTAGATCTTTCCCAGCCAGTATGAATTGCGGACCGTTTACCGGCTACCCAATAAATTCAAGCTGTTAAGGATCGCGTGGGCCCTTTACCGGCTACTGGGGAGATCCTCACTGGAGAACGACTAACCCAAGATAGTAGTCAGAGAAGAGTTCAGGCGCGGTTCTATCCTAGTGTGCGGGTCGCTCTCTCGCTCAAGCAAACAAAGTAATGAGGGGGTTACTCTCCCCAAAATAATGATTTTTCCTTGTGTTTATTTTAGGGTCGAATTTTCTTTAGCAGTACCGTATTTTAGGCAGTTTTCACTTGGTCAAAATACTTTCAAAGAATCGCCTACCGAGTGTCCAATTGCCTTTTTAACTTATGTGAGTGAAAATAAGGAAGGAGGTCGGAAGTGCCAATGCGCGATCAAAAATAATGATGCATGCAAGGGTTAGAGATGTGTACCTTGTCGCCAGCACTCTACATGCAAGTGATCCACGCAGAATTGAAATAAACTATCCTATATGATGCAAGTGAACTGTCCTAGATGATAACTTCTATTAACGGGCAAGAACAAGTTAATTTGACTAAGTCCTAATTACGCTCTACTCTATAGGTACAGAAATTCTTATTTCGGGTGTTTGGACCTAATTAATTACCTGCCTCAAGCAAATTAATTAAAGCAATCAATAGGTAGCTCACGAAATCTGTCTGAAATAAAGAAAAATAAAGTCGATGAAAACAAAATCGGTGAGGTCCCCCAAGTGCACCGGCACCTGACGAAACAGACCCCGCAACAAATGAATGTCTGTTTACAAGAAATTAAATGCTAGGAAATCTCTCTCTCTTTGTCTCCTTCAACTCTTCTTCTCCTCTTCTCACGCTATCCTGCGGCTTGGTGAAGAATCAAGCTGCCTCCATGTCGCTTGGGTGCTTCAGCTCTCCTAAGATCGCTTCCTTCGCTCGACGGGCCCTCGCAAGAAAAAGAAAAGAGAATGCGTAGAAACACAATTATCAAATATGAGAAAGAAAAAAATGAAACAAATGCAGTGAATATGAACAATGGAATAATGTGGCAAAATATAAACAGATATGCACAACCAAGAATAGCTGGTTAAAAGAGAAACCTAACTACCCTCGCCGTGCCTCCCCGGCAACAGCGCCATTTTGTTGCGACGGTATCTTCGAGGATCGGAAATTAATGATATGAAAGTCGTTGCTATCCCCAAAAATCCCATGACAAACAAACAATTTTTTTATTTTTTTCTTCTCAAGCTGCAAATTAACTAAAAGCAAATAATGAAGCAAGAGAAATTTTTGCTACTTATTTACCTGTATAGCGGACATGATCGAACTCAGGGAGGCTACAATTCCTGAGGGTTATTCAGTTAACCAAAAAAATCAATTAAAAGAAAAAGCAGGAATCTCAAAGGCAAACTATCCTTTGTTTTTATGGAATTTTCTCTTTTTATTTTATTATTATTTTTTTATATTTTTTTATTTTCTGATTTTTCAAATTTTTAGTGATTTTAATTTTGGAGATTTTTTTATTTTCAAAAATAAGGAGCAATACTCACAAGATAAGAAATACGCACACCAACTCTTTTTGTATTTTTCAATTATATCAAAAATGCTCAAAACAATCCAGAGAAAATATTTTTTGTACTTTAAAGATTTTGAAAAATTTTGGGAATTTTAGTAGAATTTTTAAATGTTTTTATATTTTTCTAAAAGTCAAATAGTGACAAAAATGAGAAACAGTGCACGGCTTGGAGTAATTTGCAACTTAAAAATATTTCAAGTACCCAAAACTCCTAGCAATTATTTTTATGATAAAATAGGGACATGTATCTACAAACAGAAACTGAAATCAAGATTTTTGGATTTTTGTAGATTTTTTATGATTTTTATAAGATTTTTAGTATTTTTCATTTTTGGGGTTTTATAAATAATTAATGCACAAAATTTGGATAGAAATTAAAAGACAATGAAATAAAACTACTACATTTTTTTGAAATTTTTGGAGCAATATTCAAATTTTTATGAATTTTTAAATTTCTGAAAGAGAAAAAGACTCTATTTTTTATTTTTAAATAATATCAAAAGTCAACAAAATTTAATGAAAAATTTATACAATGATAAAAACTACAGCATGAACATACACAATTTTTTTTGAAAATTTTTGGAGAAACAAACACATTTATTTTGATGAGAAAAACAAGAAATTCAAAGTCTAGAAAGGTGGACTATATCGTAATTTCTGTAAGAGTTCAGATCTATAAAGAACACAGAAATAAAGCAAGGAATAATATGCAACTTTCACACAATAACCACGTGCAGATCGCGTGAGCTTGTAGTGTAAGATTGTTTTTCAAATAAAAATAACTTCGGTGGAGTTTAAGCAATTTACCCACAAAATATCTGTCGGGGGTATCTTTGTAAATTCTAGAATCTCCAGCACTTCACTGATATTTTTCCCAATAAAATAATCGCCAGGGTTTCCTTTTCGTTCCTTCTTCCTCAAGTCAGATTGGGCGCCGCCCCTTGTTCCTTTGTTCTTGATGGTCCGCGCAGTTGGGGAGTCCAGGCGTGGTGGGGCGCACGCAGGGCGACGTCGGTGCCGCCGGGCGGTTGTCGAGAGTTCGGAGGGTGGTGACAGTCGCGGGTCGCCGCGCTGGTGAGGGAGGCACGAATGTGGCGAGCTCTTGAGGTGGCGTCGATGTTGGTGGATGGGGCTGGACTGTGGAGAGCAGTCGTGGCGAGTCAGCTGGGAGAGGCTCCAGCGGAGGGCGGTTAGAGGGGCGCGTCGGCGCGCTGCTTGTGAGGTCGGGCGGAGGGCACGCGGGCGGCAGGCGGTTCCAAGAGGTAGGACACGACTTCGTGCTACGAGGGAAGCAATGCGGATGGCACGGTGGTTCCTCCCCATGCGGAGGCTGAAGGAGGCTGGGATGGTCGCGGCCGAGGGCTGAGAAGTGGGCGACAGGGGGTTACTGCCCTACCGTCTGCCCCCTTTTTTGTTTATTTTTTTATTATTTGTAAACAAACAGTAAACGAAAGATAAAAAAAGTTTTTTTTTATTTTTTTGAAACAGAAAATGGAACAGGAGCAAAAATAGTTGTTTAAAGTTTTTTATCTTTTTAGATGATCCTGTAAAACAATTATTAGAAAGAGAACAAACAATAAACAATTTTTTGTGTTTTATTTATTTATTTTTTATTTATGAAAAAATTAGAATGCGAACACGATGGTTCGATCCAAAAGTCAAATGGAGTATGCAAACGGGGATCCGATGAAAATGAGGAATCGAATCTGGTTCTCCGACCATCGTACGTGGTCGGAGTTGATAGATCGTGGGAGATAGAAAAGAATGCGTAGAGGTCGAGAAAGTGAGATTAAAATTCGAGTCGAAGGCAGATTAAATCGTGATGGTGGTGATTCTAAGATCTAGATAAAAAAATTTGACAACGAAGAGAAAATGCGAGAAATAAAATCTACGATTAATCTAGGATAAAAATAAGAAAAAGAATGGATCTCACCTTAGGATCAGAAAAGACCTCGATCACTTCGACGAAGGCCACGCGCAGTCATCGGATGTCTCGGAGGCTAGGCACCCTTCTACAAGAAGAAGATCTCAGATATCGGGCTCCTCTCACCAAAGATTGATCAAGTTGGAATGATGGAGAAGGAGCCATATAAATAGAAAAGATGGAGAATGAAATTTGAATTTTTGAATTTTTGGTTGAAGAGAAGAGAGATGAAAATTGAAATGAGATAAAGATAAAGAGAGATAAAACTATTTACAAAATTAACTAATTTTTTTGAATATTCGTCACTTTATTTATTTGAATAAAAAATGTTATTATTTTTATTTTTTGTGGTGGTTAATTAAGAATAGCAACTATATACCTATATTATATACATATGGTACATTATACACATAGTTAAATAAGAAAATTAGATTTTTTTTTGTTTTTTTTTGAATTTTAAATTTATTTTAAATAATTAGTAAAAGTATTTACAACTATTTACAAATACAATTATGTACAAAATACATGGGAAAATTACACAAACCACCCCCAGAAAACCAACTTTTTACTCGTAACTCCAAAAATTATGAAAATACAGCCATTTTAAAGATAATTTAATTTAGAATCCAGTGGAAGTGAGATTGGTTCAATTTGAGTTCATATGGAGCCGGAATTATTCTTTCAATTAGTGCTTGGTGGCTTTTTCCAAGTGTGGTTGCTTTTATTCTGTAAACGATTTAATTATACA
The DNA here is from genome assembly GCA_037367405.1 of Ottelia alismoides. NCBI lineage: Eukaryota > Viridiplantae > Streptophyta > Magnoliopsida > Alismatales > Hydrocharitaceae > Ottelia > Ottelia alismoides. Next base: position 668,679 of record JAZKJV010005621.1, read on the forward strand.
ATTATTTTTATTTATTAGAACATATTTTTATTTACAATTTTGGTTTTGAAATTTATTTGATTTGAGGTCAATTAGTCTACAAATAAAATAGTGTAGTATACAAATATACACAACACACATTCTTTCGGATTTTTTTGATTGAGGACCCTATCTCCACCTACTTTATTCCTGGCCGATCAGGTCAAATCTTGATCTTCTCTTGGGGTTCGGGTCAGCCTGTATCTATTACACATATACAATCTTCCTTTTTTATCTTTCCTTTCTTTCTTTATTTATTTATTTTAGGTTAAAATGGTAAGAAGTGTACAATACTTACACACAAATGCATGTTAGTAAGAATATGTAGTTAGTATTATATACATGTATTTTATAAGGGATTTTAAGCTAAAATAAATGATTAAAGATGACGAATCGCATATTCATCACTTGCCATAAACAAGTCGGAAAGGATATGTACCCAATGTTGTCTTGAAGGACGTCCTATAGGCACACAATAACTTGTCCAGAAGTTGTGACCAACCCTTTCATTCCGGGCGGACGACCTTATGCAATATAGTCTTGATCTCCCTATTTGAAACCTCAGCAAGACCATTCATCTGTGGATGGTATGGAATGGCAACTCTATGGTCGATGCTAAACTCGTTATCAAGGGCTCTTACCTTGTCGTTGATAAAATAAGTCCCCTCATCAGAAATCAAAACTCTAGGAACCCCGAACCATGATATGATATTCTTTTGCAAAAATCTGTAAATAGTCCTCACATCAGCGACTCGGGCAGGGATGGCCTCAACCCAACAATTCGCATAATCCACAGCTAGCAAAATGTACTCAAATTCCTGACTCTTAGGGAATGGGCCCATGAAATCGATGCTCTATGTGTCAAAAACCACACAGAAGTGAATGGGATGCATCGACGTCATATCTCTATGTCCACAGATACCCATCCTCTGACAGTCAGTACACCTCTTTACGAATTCATATGAATCCTTGAAGAGTGTTGGCCACCAAAGGCCGGATTGGAGGACCTTTTGTGTTGTCCTTCTCCTAGAGTGATGTCCTCCTACCTCAAGCTTGTGGCAATAGGTGAGGATGCTAGGGTGCTTCTCCTGAGGAATACATCGATGCCATATACTATCCTCCCTTCGTGGCAAAGAGTGGGATCCTCCCAATGGTACGACTTGGCCTTTGCAAGGAAGGTCTCAAGTCACTTCCTGGTCCAACCTTGTGGAACTTTCTTGACAACAAGATAGTTCACAATGTCAGCATACCATGAGAGCAAGGTGATAGAAAGATTCTCCTCTTCTGGGAATGTATCAATGATAGGTGTTGTAGTCTCAGAATCCTCAAGATGCTTTAATCAGGAGAGGTGACCTGCCACCACATTCTTAACTCCATGCTTATCCTTAATCTCAATATCAAACTCCTGGAATAGAAGGATCCATTTAGTCAATCTGGCTTTGGCATCCTTTGTAGCCATTAAGTATCAGATGTCGGTGGGATATGTATAGATAGTCACTCTAGTCGAGAATATAAGATTGAAACTTATCAAGAGCTAATACCACGACTAGCATCCCCTTCTCTATCACGGTATAATTTCGCTGAGCGGGATCCAAGGTTCGGCTAGCAAAGTGTATGGAAAATGGAAAAGTATCCCTCCTCTGTCCAAGCACAGCCCCCTACAACAAAATCGGAAGCATCCGCCATGATCTAGAATGGGAGAGACCAATCGGGTGGCTGAAGGACAGGAGCCTGCACAACTAAGTTCTTAGAGCCTCAAAAGATGAAAGACATGTATCATCTTCAGGGAACTCGGTGTCTTTCATGAGAAAATCAATGTGTGGTCAGGCAATACGACTGAAGTCATGTATGAATCGTTAGTAGAAACCAACGTGTCCCGGAAAAGTCTGCAACTGTCTTAGATTAGATGGTGGAGTGAGCTTCTTAATGATATCCGCCTTGGCCGGATCAACCTCCATGCCCTTGTTAGAGATGATGTGACCAAGGACCATCCCTTGAGTCATCATGAAATGACTCTTCTCCCAAAATAAGACTAGGTGGACATCAATGCAGCGCTGGAGTACTCGGTTTAAGCACGCAAGACAAGCATCAAATCCATCGCCATAGTCCGAAAAGTCATCCATGAAGACCTCTAAATAGTCACCCACCATTTCCTAGAAAATGAAAAGCATGCACCTTTGGGATGTAGCCAGGGCATTACATAATCCAAAGGGCATCCGTCTAAAAGCATACATTCTGAACGGACAGGTGAACATCGTTTTCTCCTGGTCTTCGGGCGCTATGGACACCTGATTATATCCCGAGTATCCATCAAAGCAAAAGTAGTGACTCTTCCCAGATAACCTCTCGTTAATCTGATCAATAAATGTAAGTGGGAAGTGATCCTTCTTGGTGGCCTGATTCAATCGTCTGTAGTCCACACAGTCTCTCCAAGAAGTGGGTACCCGGGTAGCGATATCCTCTCTAGATTCATTCACAACTGTAGTGATGCCTATTTTCTTGGGTACTACATGTAGCAGACTAACCCATTTGGAGTTGTAGATGAGGTAGATAAAATCGGTGCTCCACCACTTAGTTATTTCCTTCATGACCACATCTCGAAGATTCGGGTTTAGCCTACGCTGAAACTCACGCGATGGCTTGGCGTCATCTTCAAGATAGATGTGGCAGGAGCACATGGTCGTACTTACCCCTTGGAGATTAACTACTGTCCATCCGAGTGCCTTGTGATTTCTTTCAAGAACCTCCATCAGCCGAGATTCTTGGTCATCAGTCAAATCCGTTGAGATTATGACTGGAAACATTTCTTGATCTCCTGCAAGGAATATGTACTTCATGCTCTGCAGCAATGTCCTCAGTTCTAGGCATATAGGAGCTGGTAAATCTGGTTTGTGAAAGGTTTGAGTGAAGGCAACCATATCTGCATGGGAGAACTCTCGTTGTATCTCTAAGATCGACTAAGATGGCCCTATTGGTGTGTCTATCAACTGTACCAGCTCAATATCCACCCTAACTATGGGCTCTATAGACATTAGACACTGTAAATAATCATCAAAGTCATGCCAATCGAAATCAGTGTCTGAATATGAGGGATCAGAATCAGAATCACACAAAATATAATCTGCTTCGCTAGTCAGATCACAATCATAAGCCTCTAAGGTATCTTGCACCACAAGTGTGCTCTCCGAACTCTCATCTGCTGGCATCTGTGACTATGCAGTCTCTGAAGGTGTTATAAGAGCTCGAGAAATCGGATCGGCCCTATATGCCTCATCATCTGTGATCACAAAATCAAACTCATGGTGGATGTATGGCTCATAATCTGCCATCTGCTTGGAACTCTTCTCTGAGCATGTTGAATCTCTAGATCTAAGCTCGTCAATTGTCTCTATTTGTACACTCTTACCCTCGATGTGAAAGTATACCTTCTCGCTATCATGATCGGATACTGCCTTGGCTATGGCTAAGAAAGGTCGTCCTAAAATGATGGGGGTATCGGTCACACATTTAGGGATCTCCATGTCCAACACAACGAAATCCACAGAGAATTTCAGGCCCTGAATTGTGACGACAATGTCCTTTAATAACCCCTTCAGTCTTTTGACAGATCTATCTGCAAAATGGAGAACTGTCCTGCTCTGTCTAAGAGGGCCAATCTTGAAACGGTCAAGTAAGGCAACCGAAAGGAGATTAATCGAGGATCTGTTGTCTAATAGAGTCCGATCGAACCACTACTCATGGATATGGTATCTGACATATGGTGTCCCTGCATCTGGTCTCTTGGCTGGCAAACAGTTCTGGATGGAAAGCAAGTATCACGGGTGAGAACATGAATTTTTGCATTGTGATTACTCCTCTTCTTCCTACGGATGATGCTCTTCTCTCTGAGGTTCTTTTGGAATAGAGGGATGTGCTCTAGTGCATCCTGGAGAGTCAGTTGGATATGAAATTGGTCTATCATCTGCTTGTTGAACTATATCTGTTGTCTCTTTTGGTGTTTTCTGGTTTTTTATCCTTCCCTAAGCGGAGTGCTTGAGGGAAGGGCATAGAAGGACCATCAAAAGAACGAGAGTCAGGAGTAGGAATAGGTTTCTAAGCATGCATAAGGCTGGAATGCATGCAAATATCATCAATCTCAACATATGGACTCGAAGGAGGTACAAAAACCTTTCCTTTATTCATATTTTTGTTTTTCAAAATTTTCCATTTTTTGTATTTTCTCAGGTTCATGAGAGGGAGTCACAACAACTGGACTCTTGGTGGCATCCGTACCACCAACAACATCTGAAATGGCAGCATCAACACCGCACTCTAGCCAAGCATCTAGTGAATTGGTGGCATCAGCACCACCGTCTGCAGCATCAGGAGTCATGACAATATCAACATCATCGTCAGGATCATCTTCCTTGGTGGTCTCAGCACCACCATCATCATCATTAGCTGCCTCAACACCGCTCTATACTTTATTTGGCGCTCTAGAATCATCATCCTGGTGTCACCTACATGAGTAACCATCGGCTGGCTTCCTACCGCTCCTAAGTGTCACAAAATTAGCATCAAATAAATAATAAATATCATCCAATATCTCACTCGGAGTAGCGATCTCTGTGAACTGTAAATGCTTAGACCTTCTCTTCAGATTGTTTGGATTGGGCTCAATTTGCGCAGGTATGGCAGTCTTGCCGTTGATTTTTTCCCTCGTCTCCTATCAGAACTCATCCATTTCTTGTCGGAATGTGGCTTGCTGCTCGCAAAGCATGCGGGCGAGATCATCGAGTGCTGGGTTCTCATACGAATGTGTGTGAGATCCAGATGGGTTGCCTCATTGGAAGTGAGGTTGGCTCTGCTGCTGGTCGTACGAGTGAGGGGAATGCTATGGATACTAAGAATGAGGATATTGCCTCTACTGTTGACCGTGGTATTAGGGTCGAGGACCATATTGTTGCTGTTGGGAGTACTGGTGCTGCTGCTGTTAGGATCCCTGCCCTTACTGTGCCGAAGGCTGCTGCTGGGACTGAGCACCTCCAATAGACCATCAGAAGCCTGGGTCACAATGGATCCTAGGCTGTTGTTGGTACTGGGAGTACCGAATCCCATTGACTTCCATCTGAGTGTCTGAAGGAGGTGGTGGCGGCAAATGGTACTGCGGGAGTGACTGAATGGGCTCCACCTGAATGTGGTGAACCTGTCCGTATGAGATGGAGGGTTGGGGCAAACTGCTCCCTGGATCAGCATGTGACTCAGACCTTGGATGAGAAGCCGTATGTGCCTCTTGGAGGCACATAATCTGAGTCTTTAGGTCACTCAAAGTTTGGGCCAGCTCATCGATCCTATTGAGCTTATCTAGGTGCTAACACATATTTTTCTCGATGATCTCAATCAGGTCCAACTTCTGGCTGATGATGCCCATATCAGCAGTTGAAGACTCTGCTAGTGTTGCCACCATAGAAGAGCAAGAAGGACCGGACTCAATACACGCTATCTTATGATATGAAGATGCCTAATGTGGAGGCTTCCCATGAGTGTAGACACGGGTCTGGGACAATACTGTGTAATTTCCAGCCATCTCCTCATAGATGGCACATACCTGGTCTTCATCCTTGGCAAAGTAGAAACCTCCACACGAGGCGTTCACTAACCCCCTATAACTCAGGTGTCAGCCCACAGAAGAAACTCTGGACGATATTGGTCTTGCTGATATCATGGTGGGGACACATGCCAATGAGCTCTCTAAAGCATTCCCAAGCCTCATGGAATTGTTCATTGGGGATCATGGAGAAATTGCTGATCATAGCTCGAGCTGCATTTGTCTGGCCGAGTGGATAATACTTGTTCAAGTACTCGGTCCTTAGTTTCTCCCAAGTGGTGACAACTTGCCCCAAGTGTTTCAACCAGTAGGCTTCTTAGTCAACCAAGGAAAAGGGGAGGGCTATCAATTTGATAGTGTCCTCGTCCACCATCCTATCGTAGACGATGTTGTAAATCATGTCGAACTCTTGCAGATGGAGGTGGGGCTCCTTGGTGGCGTACCCGTGGAACTTGGGCAATAACTGAATAGTCCAAGGTCAGAGTTCGAAGTCGCCAAGAATAGTGAGCAGCTGGATCCGTCGATGAGTGAGGGTTGCACCAGGGTTGTACAACTGCCTCATGGTGCGTACTGGCCTCTGTGGATCATGTGACTCCTCATGGTGTCTGTCATTTACTTAGTCCTCATGTCTTGGTATTTATCCACCGACTGGTCTATCTGGATCTGCTCTCCCATCTCTCATCTGTGTGATTTCCCTCCCCACTTCTGCCATAAATATTCCCGGGTCCCCGATCTATCTCTGCATGGTCTTTAGGGAGGCTAAAAGTGTGTTGTTGGTGGGGATCTGGTCTAATACGAATGAAGAAGTCTGAGGCTGCTCATTGGTTCCATCTTCACTGGCCATTTCTCCAGACTCTGCAAAGGCAAAAGACCCTAGCTCAGGTGTTGTCAAATGAATGTAGAGATGTGTTGGTCTCTCAGTCTGTACCTCAGGTGTAGAAGAAGGGTGGTCAAGGGGAATAGGGTGGAAGCGAATTCGGGTTCAGAGAGCGGGTCTGAGCTCTTTGAAACCACCGTATATGAACAGACAGGAGTTCTGGGAAGCGGTACTACCATAGATAGCCTAAGAGACCTTCTGCCCATCATCGTGATGTGAGGATTTATGAAGAGTAGATTTGGATTGCAAATAAGATGAAAAATCAAACCCTCGGTTTCACAAACTCAACACAAATGATAACCGTGAGATCTCGGCCGTTTATCTTGTCAATTTTTATTTTGGTGATAGTCCAATCTTACAAAGCGAGTTAGCGAGTTGTTGGGTGCCCAATTTTCCCTAGATAATGGCATGAATCATACAACTAGTTGCGCCTATTTCTGGCCAATATAGGTGTAAGTACGGACTGTTTTCAGCTACCTCTTACTTGAGGACAAAGCCCTATTAAATGTCCTCTAAATCACCCACTCTGCTAAGTGGTAACGCTCCCGCACCCTATGTTAATTCGGTCAAATTAATGTCCAAATTAATGTATGTGATTCGTTGTAGTCGGATACGAGGGGTTAATCAAAAACCACTTAACGATTAATGTGAAGTTAATTTTAAGCGGCAATTTTTTTTACTTGGTGGAAGTCCAAGGTCGATCTCAGGGAGGCATCTGTCTCCTTAGGTGAATTTAAGCAATTATTCAAGTGTTGATTTTCGAGGAGTAATTTTTTTGGTCTTTTTAATTTTTGTGCAGACTTATGCAAACAATGCAGGCCAATTTAATGTTCAATTTAATTATGGTGTCAAATGAAGTCCAAAAATCATGAAAATTGGCCAGATGATTAATTATGATGAAAATGACCTACACTAATTTTTTTAGAATTTTTCGATACTAAATAAGTTTACTGTGAATTAAATGAACAAGCAGAGTGATTTTCAGTATTTAATTTCTAATAAATATCAAACCACAATTTTTTCAAGAACTAAAATTATCCTAGGTGGCTCTAACGATATGGAACCTAGGAAAATTAACAGAACTTAATTTCACTGTGAAATGAATTAATTAAAATTAATCTAAGGAAATCACTTAGCAATTTATTTAGGCCTCGATATGCGTGCAAATGCTATGAAATTTTTATTGTATGTTAAAAATGATGTCCTTAAGCTACTGTGAATTTTTGATAATTTTTGAAGGCACAGAGAATTAATTAAAAATCAAAAGGCATCACTGGGCAAAATATGTCAACAATGCACCAATTAATTCATTAATAATTCAATTGAGCTTATAAAAATAAGACACGTGTACCAATAGACAGAGGACAAAATTTCCAACAAAATGCAATTTTTAGAATTTCAAAATGATGAAAAATGCACTCTAGGGATGCGTGTAAACACAAGGGTGTAAATGCAATACAGGAAAATTAAAATTTCAATAAATAAATATGCAGACAGGGACTAAAATGCAATTACCTATAATGTGGGGGACTTTTATGCAAATTCTCTACAGGGCACGTGCTCCTCACGTGGGGTCTTCTTCACAGGGACCTCTTTGCTATTTTGAAAAGCTCCAGGGGCCTCAGTGCAATTTACCCAGGTCGCACGTGCTCATCACGTGGGGTCTGGTTCACAGGGACCTCTTTGCAATTTTGAAAAGCTCCAGGGGCCTCAGTGCAATTTGCCCAGGTCGCACGTGCTCCTCACGTGGGCGACCTAGGCTCGGAAGGCTGCGGAGGTTCGGAGCGAGGCTCGGGTGCTCTGGCGGTTCAGAGCGAGGCTCGGTGTAGCCTCGGGTCGACCGAGCCTAGGCTTGGAGGTCGAGGCTCGGACTCGTCGACGTGGCGTGCTGCAGGCCTTTGGATCAAGGTTGATCCAAAGGTTGGCAATGAAGACGCATGGCAACGGGAGGGCCCGTCAGATCTGAGGAGCGATCAACGGTTGAGGACGGCCGCGGTGAGGGGACGCGTGGCGAAGTGAGGACCGTTCGATCAACCGATCGAACGGCAGCTGCTCTTCTTCCTCGACGGCCCTCCGCCTCCTGCGGAGGAGAAGGCGGGGCTCCGGCGATCGGGCTGTAGCTCCGCCCGTCCTTCCCGTCGTCGGTGGAGGTCGGTGGCGAGTCAGAGGTGCTCCAGAAGACGCGCTGATGGTCGACGAAGCCCCCGGTGGGCTCAGGAGCGGTGGAGCTGCGCTGAAGCTCGATGGCGAAGAAGCTCGAAGGGAGCTCCGGCGAAGCTCCGGCCAGTGAAGAAATGAGGACCTGCAAGGGGTTAGAATAGATAGCCGAGGCGTGCAAGTGTTCGTGGAGAGATGTAGATGGTCGGCGAGGCCTACGGTGTAAAGGAGGTGCGCTGGAGATGAGCTCCGGCCAAATGGCGGAGCTGTTGGTCGGAATAGTGCGAGAAGCGTCGTCGGAGTGTGCAGAGGGGATAGCGAGGATGGGAGCTTCGACGCGAAGCTCGTCGAGGTGGATTGGGAGCAAGAAGGTGGCCGGTGGCGGCGAATAAAGTCGGAGAAATCGGAGAAAAATCAGAGAAAGATCAGACGAAGGATGGAGGGGGTTACCTGGGGAATGGAGCTCAGATTTGAGCTCCAGGTCTTCGCTCGAGGGATCGGTAGGGTCCCGAGCTCGCGCAGCTTCACAGAGGGAGGCTGCGACACGGCGGAACTTGCCGTGGATCTCGCCGGAGAAGAACCTTGCCTTCGCTCGACGACACGCCCAATTGCTGTCACCAAAGGATCGATCGGAGCTCGAGGAACCTCTCTGGAGTGGCGGATAGGGCTGAACGTTGCCGGTGGCGACGTATTTATAAGGTGAAGGTGGTGGGTTGGCTGGTGGAGTAGCGAGGTTGGTGGTCGACGTGGGGTGACTATGGTGGAGATGGTGGAGCGTGAGGGAGCTGGCGAGGGAGATGGATGAGTGGGTGACGTCGTGGGGGTGTCAGCGGTGGAAGAGGGTGGCTGACGTGCGTCCAAGAATAGGAAGGGGGCGCCCCTCCTGCAAGGCAAGGGACGTGGGGGAGAGGGGCGCCTGGAGGTAGGAGACGAGGTCTCCACCGTTGGATCGTGTGATCCAACGATGGGGATCAAGGGGGAGCTGGTCGGGTAGGATTAGATCTGGGGCGCGGAGATGATGGGCTGTGGTGGAGCCACGTGGCGAGATGGGGACGAAGCGCGAGCGGCCGGCCTGGATGAGAAGATAGAGATGATCGAACGGACGAGGCTCGCTGGGAAATGAGACGGCTGAGATCAGAGGATCGGGGATGCGATCAAGCGGCGTAGATGCTGCCACGTGGATGGCCCTGGTGAAGGCGCTAATGTGTGGTGCAGATCAAGGCAAGAGAAGATCTGACGGCCATGGATTTAAACGCGCGTGGAAAAGGCTGGACCGTTGTATCTGAAACGAGATCCAACGGCTGAGGGCGCAGGCGGATGAGGCGATGGGAGGCGGGCCGCGTGGCGCAACCAGATGGCGCCACGTGGCCTGCTGTGAGTGGCTGGAATAAGATGCACGTGTAGAGAGAAGAGGGAGCCGAATTTGGAAAAATTCAAAACATGAAAGTTGTAGATCTCGATGAGATCTACAAGTTTCATGTTGACCAAAGATGGAGATGAGGTCAAATATGATACATAAATACAAGGATACATAAATATACATATGTAGTATACAAAGTGGCCCAAAAACCCAAGTTTCTCATACGAGCTCCAAATTCAATGAAATTAGTCTCATTTTGAAGGTCTTTTAATATGTAGTATTCTAAGAGTAAGTAGACCTAATTCGGACTTTGTATGAGGGCTTTATGTGTATTTTAGTGTACAAGGGTTCTCTGGCTACATTGGCTATTTTACAAGGGTGATTTTTGGCATTCTTCCCTATATTATCAACTAAGGAGTATATATTATAGAGAAGAGGTTATTTTAGGGATTGGGTATTTTACAAGGGATTTTGGCTTCTTATTTAAATGCAAAATGAGCTGCTAAAATGTATGATTTATGACTACATGCATGAATGCTAATTATGCAATATAAAGGGAAATATGCCTCTATTTTCTCGGGAACAAGGCTCTATTTTTGACTTTTGAAGTGATAAATCACAGATTCATCAACCCCCTATACTTAAACCTTGCTCGTCCCCGAGCAACTAAATGAAATGCAAGAGTGAAATGATTTTGGGTTCCAAACCAAGGTCATGAACAAAAGTTGAAAAATGGAGCCTGACTCGACCTTTGGATTAATTGTGTGGCGGAACCTTATTTGGACCTGAACTTAAGACCTAACAGACTTCAAGTTCCACAAGTCTTCTATTCAAGACGCCTCAATAGTCAGGTCAAAACAAATCCTCAAACGCAAATTTCTGATGACTATGATTCTTACTTGTACTGTGTAAGTGATTTGTAACTCTCCACATCAGAAATGGCTCGGAACCAGCCTCCTCTAACAAGGTAACTCAATAACCCGGTCCAGCAACTCTTTCCTCGAGGAGTGGGGTATTCCCTTCTAAGTTCAAGTGCGACCAACTCAAGAGGAGGGGGTAGAGAAGAGAATGGACGGTAGCCAGTGTAGCTACCTATTCCGGGATGCCTGACTAGTGTAGCCAAGTCATCCAGCTGCATTTCTTTACTAGTATACATTCTCCGACAGGTATTTTATTTTCTTCTTGAACCTGTCTGATTTTTTTGGAGTTTTTGCATTTTTTTTTCAAAAAGAGCAGCATGTACATCAGGAGTTTTTCCTCTTGAGCCAGTAGACTATCCCTCTTTTGAAGCATTATTGCAACCCACAGCATCCTGTCCTTAGATGTCAACACCACTAGACTAGGTTGAGACGCACTACCCTCCCTAGAGGAGGACGGATGTTTCCACCCGTGTGCTACTCCAAGCTAAAGGATTCTACCTCCTCACCACCTCATCAATGAAGAGCTACGTGCATAGCGCTTGTCCAAGTTAGGTCATTATCTAAAAGAATCCTGCGTATGCACGAGATATTCTACTTAGACCGATCAAGATGACATGTGAACATAGACATGCGGACTCAAAGAATTAAGTCACTTGACCTGAGAAATCTTAACTCCAGTTCCTGTAAGGTTCCTCTGAAATTAGGTGGATTAAGGTCAAATCAAGTCCATCCTCAATAACTACTCATAACTTGGTCCAGAACCCACTAGCTTTTCACTTTGCATATGCAAAGTATGCAGGTGAGGTGAGATGTCATGCTATGAGAATGCAAGACTCTTTTTATTTTTCTATGGTGAGATGTTATGCAAGAGTAAATAAGAAGCCTATTTTTATATTTTTCAATTTTTTTTTCGATTTTTACCCACCCGTAATTATTGTAAAATATATACAAAAATACGCGAAAGTACGAGCTATGGGTAAAGTATATATGTAATATATACACGCCCCCCTATACTTAGCGTGTGCTATGTCCTCAGAGCACGAAGATCGAGGAAAACGACATAGCTCGTGCTAAGCGTAGGAGAGCCAAAAGGAACAGAAAGTATAGAAGTCTTCTCGCCCCCCTATACTTAGGCTCTGGAAGCCTAAGTGTAGAAGAAGATCAGAAATGGGGCGGACGAGGAAAAGATGAGATGTGGGTGAGTATCAATGCGGGCATCGGTCCCCCCTATACTTAGGCTCAGGTCAGCCTAAGTATTGGTAGGAAATGAGTATAAGGACCAATGTGATCTGAAGAATGTACAGTGAATCGACTCGGGTGACCCCTCCCCCCTATACTTAGGATCTGGTCATCCTAAGTGTAGTCCAAGATAATGGTTCGATGATGTAGGGATGGGTTACTAGAATCGTGGGGGTAAAGGATAGGATATACAGGAAGAATGATATATACAGATGAGTCGGTCTGAATCTTCCGAGGATGCTGCTGATGGCTGGAGTTCATTGCTGCAAGGTTTCATACGCGGCTTGGGATGTATCTGATGTATCCGTCTCACGCATGAATAAAATCTCCTCCACATGGACTAACTGTTCATTGGATTCAACGAAGTGCTTCAACAGCTGCCCATTTACTAGGAATGTCGGTGCGTCATCTGCGAGATCTGAGATCTCGACACATCCACTATCATGCACCGTACGGACGACAAATGGTCCCGTCCACTTAGACTTTAACTTGCCTTGGAAAATCTTCAGCCTAGCATTGAACAACCATACCTTTTGTCCAGGAACAAAGGTCTTTCGTCTGATATATCTATCATGCCAACGCTTCACCTTGTCCTTGTACACCAAACTGTTGTCGTATGCTCGGTTTCTGACTTCTACAAGCTCATTCAGATCCATGTCTCTCTGTTTCTGACCCAGGTGTGTGTTCCAGTTGACCTTCTTGATTGCCCATTCTGATTTATGCACTAACTCTGTGGGCAAATGGCACGGCTTTCCGAATACCATTCGGAATGGGGAGGTGCCTAACGGTGTCTTGTAAGCCGTCCTATACGCCCAGAGGACTTGATCCAAGATCTGAGACCAGTCCTTCCTGTCCGGGCGGACAAGCTTTTGCAATATGGTTTTCACCTCCCTATTCGACACCTCAGCCAGACCATTGGTTTGTGGGTGGTAAGGACTCGTGACACGGTGTTCGATGCCGTAGTCCTTCAGGAGTTTCTTCACCTCCCGATTCACAAAGTGGCTACCCCCGTCTGATATCATCATCTTGGGAATCCCGAACCTAGAGATTATATTTTCTCTGATGAATTTACAGACAGTCCTGCTGTCTGCGGCTCGGGTCGGAATAGCCTCCACCCATCTGGATAGATAATCTACCGCAAGGAGGATATATTCGAACCCGTGGCTGACAGGGAATGGGCCCATGAAATCGATGCCCCAGGCATCAAAGACATCACAGATGATGACCGGCTGCATTGGCATCTCATCCTTGGAACCAACGGTTCCTCCCATTCTCTGGCAAACTGGGCACGACTTCGCGAAGGCGGTGGCATCGCGAAACAGAGTCGGCCAGTAAAAGCCACACTGAAGTACCTTCCATGCGGTCCTCTTCCCGGAGTGGTGTCCTCCTGCCTCTAGGCTATGGCATAAAGAAAGGACACTCTGGTATTCCTCCTGAGGAATACAACGTCTCCAGACACAATCCGGTCCTTCAAAGAAAAGGATCGGATCCTCCCAATGGTAGTGTCTAGCGTCCGACTTTAGTCGGTCGATTTGGCTCTTGGGCCAATCCTCGGGAACTTTTTTGGAGACAAGATAGTTTACGATATTGGCATACCATGGGAGTGAGTCGATAACAAAAATCGACTCGTCAGGGAAGGAGTCTCGAATCGGTGAAACCTCGGAAGTATTAAGATCTTCGAGACGGGAAAGATGATCGACCACTACGTTTTTCTTTCCAGGTTTATCACGAATATCCAAATCAAACTCCTGGATAAGTAAAATCCACCGAAGAAGACGTGCCTTCGCGTCCTTCTTCTCCATCAAATATCGTAGTGTCGTATGGTCTGTGAACACAGTTACCTTGGATCCGATTAAGTGAAATCTGAATTTGTCCAAGGCAAACTCTACCGCAAGCATTTCCTTTTCTGTAATTGTATAGTTACGCTGAGCAGAATCAAGCACTTTGCTTGCGTAGTGAATTGCGAACGGGACGCCGTCTCTTCTTTGTCCCAATACAGCCCCAACAGCATAATCTGAGGCGTCCGTCATGATCTCAAAAGGTAGAGACCAATCTGGGGCTTGTAATATGGGTGCGTCCATGATCATTCCTTGTAACAACTTAAAGGCCTCAAGACATTTGTGATCTACAATAAACTCCGTGTCTTTGCCTAAAAGCTCAGTTAGCAGTCGGGCAATCTTGGAAAAATCCTTGATAAATCTTCGATAAAATCCGACATGCCCGAGGAACGACCGCAACTGCCTTACGTTGGTTGGTGGATGGAGTCGTCTGATCACGTCCACCTTGGCAGGGTCAACCTCCATTCCTCTCTTGGAGATGACATGCCCCAACACTATGCCCTCCGTCACCATGAAGTGACTTTTCTCCCAGGAGAGCACCAGATTGACCTCACAACATCTTTTGAGGACTCGGTCCAGATTACTAAGACAGGAATCAAAAGAGTCGCCGTGGACCGAGAAGTCATCCATGAAGACTTCCAGGAATTCGCCGACCATTTCGGCGAATACAACAATCATGCACCTTTGAAAAGTACCTGGAGCATTGCATAGCCCAAAAGGCATGCGCCTGAAAGCATAGGTACCAAAGGGACATGTGAACGTGGTCTTTTCCTGGTCCTCTGGAGCTATGGCTACTTGATTGTAGCCCGAGAACCCATCAAGGAAGCAGAAGAATTCTTTCCCCGCTAGTCTTTCTAGGATCTGATCAATGAACGGTAGGGGGAAATGATCCTTCTTCGTCGCGGCATTCAAGCGTCTGTAATCCACACAGACGCGCCACGACGTGGGTACTCTCGTCACGATCTCCTCTCCGTCCTCGTTGGTGGTCGTCTGAATTCCCGACTTTTTCGGGACAACATGGATTGGGGCCACCCACTTAGAGTCGGAGATTGGGTAAATGAAACCCGCGTCGCACCATTTTTCTATCTCTTTTTTCACAACCTCTCGTAAATTTGGATTCAACTGGTGTTGGAATTCACGAGAGGGTTTGGCTTCGTTCTCCAAGTAAATATGGTGCGAACACAGAGCGGGATTTATCCCGTGGAGATCGGAAATGCTCCAGCCTATTGCCTTGCGGTTCTCCTCCAGGATCTCTAGCAAGCGAGATTCCTGCTCCTCGGTCAATTGCGAACTGATAATGACCGGAAATTTCTTGTCTTGGCCCGCAAGGAAGGCATATTTCAGGGTTGTGGGTAAAGGTTTGAGCTCAGGAATAGTGTGATCGTCTAGAAAGTCTGGCTCAATCTGATCTGGTTCGGTGTTGGAAGTGGCTAGATCTTGTTCTGTAATAGCTGCCACCAAACTCGGCTCTGGAGTCGGATCGTCAAAGGTCTCCATGTAATCGGCAAACGCCTCGTCCGACTCGTCATCCTCATCTTCTGATTGTCCTAAGGATGTAAGGACTGACAGGCCCAACTGGGCCTCTACGTCATCGAAGATGTAGGGCGATGCAGGCTCAGAGCTGTACTCGTTTCTAAGGGTCTCGCAGACTGACTCATGCACAGGATCATCTTCAAAGGAGATGGATACATCGATGCTGGCTGGGTTCTGTCTCCATGGCCCAACTACGTCTACATGCTCACAGTCTGTTCCGGTAGAAGAGTACTCGGTGTTGGATTCGGAGTCCGGTCTCTGCCATCTCGTCTGCTTCATCTCAAGCTCCTCATCTCCGCCTGGAGTTTGGAACTGAATCTTCCCATTCTTATAATCAAATAAGGCCCCCGCTGTTCTGAGGAAGGGCCTACCTAAAATGATCTGGGAATCTCTCCAATTACGAGGGGTTTCCATATCTACGACAGTGAAGTCCACCATGTATTCCTGCCCCTCGACTTTGATCACAATGTTCCTTAACTCTCCTTGGGACCTCTTAGTGGATTTGTCACCAAACTGCAGAATAGCTCTAGATTTCCTAAGAGGTCCGAGATCAAGCCGCTCATAGAGGGTTGTGGGCATCAAGTTGATCGAGGAACCATTGTCCAGGAGAGTGCGTGCAAACGCGATGTCATCAACATGACTCACTACATAGTGTGCAACCATGTCTCTTCGTTTCCGAGGAAACGAGTTCTTTATTGCACAAGTCGTGGCTACTGATAAAACGTGTTTCTCAACACGGCTTTTAGTCTTCCTGCTAACCCTAGTAGGTGTGCATCTCACCTTAAGGTATTTTTGGAATGCAGGTGTCATTTCCACGAACTTGTCAAAAGGGATTGTGACCTTGATGTGTTTATTGCAAAATTCAGCCATCTCAGGGTCATCTTTTTGGATTTTTTTGATTTTCTTCTTTCCACCCTTGAGAGCTCGGGGGAAAGGGATTATTGACTGCAACTCAGATTCTGGAACTGAAATATTCTCATTAACTTCTGGAACTGAGTTTTTGACATGACTCTGACTCTGACTCTGATACAGACTCAGACTTGGACTCTGACCAAAAAGAAAATGCTGAGGCGAGATCGGTGACGCTTCTTCCGCTTCTTTTGGACGATCCTCCTCAGATGGAGGTGCGGGCTCATCGGCGTCGGCTGACTCTAGGTGGATGCGAGAGTGCTGCTTCGAGGACTCAGATGTCCTCTTCTTCCGCTGGCGGTGGTGGTGGTGATGCTCCTCCTCTTCTTCCTCCGAATTCTCCTCAGGTAGAGTTTCGGAGGTTCCTTCCTTTTGCGCCCGTGCCCGATCAGGTATGGTCACGGTCCTTCCGCTCCTGAGGGACATATGATTAACATTATCGTACGAAAGGATCTCATGTTCAGATAGATAATTATCTGAATAATATACCTGATCTCGAGGTCGGTTCTGGCCCTGGTGTACGCTGTTCGGGTTGGCCTGAACCTGTGCGGGAATTGGGGTCCTTGGCGCCATTTGTTGGTCCTGGGCACGAGAGACCTGATTGATGTCGGTTCTCATGTACAGGTAGTCATTCTGCATTTGTTGGACCCTATCAGACAGGGTCTGGATCGCCAAGGTGAGGGACTCCAATTCGGTGGGCTGGGCTGGCTGCTGAGTGGATGCGGTCCTGTACTGGCCCTGCTGGTCGTGCCGATACTGCTGCTGATGGGACGGTGCTGGCCCCTGCTGGTAGGTGCGCTGCTGCGGCTAGTACCCCTGTTCTGGCCTGGACTGGTATCGCGGGACTGTGACGGGCCTGTCTCTTGGTAGACTGGGGTTGGACGGTGTGCCTGATCCTTCCCCATCTCGATTTGTCGGACTATCGGGTCACGGCTATACCAAAGCCCGTTGATCTCGTAAACAGGCGGAGGCTCCTCGTATTCCGTTTCCACTGGTGGGGGTGCATGATGGTTCTGCTGGGTATAAGTCTGATCCCAGCTGCTCTGAGACCCCGGTGCCTGTTCCTGTACAAGATGGACTCGGTGCACAGGTACAGGTGGTGCAGAAGGGGTGGGTAGCTTGATCTTAGCTACCTTTTCAGAGAGTTCCTCCACTTTCTTGGGAAGGCTCGAAAGAGACTCCATCTCCGTGACTCTCTTGTGGATCTGCTCGACCATGGTCAGCTTGTCGGCTATCATCCCCATGCTGGGAATGAGGTCCTCAGTCAGATCTGCAACAATCCTTCTAGTTGTCTCATTGGATAAGATCGAGGGAGACAACTGATAGGCCCTTGTGGCCTGTGACCTGCCGGTTTCTGCCATCTGTTCTAGGATCTTCCATACGGCGTGCTCGTTCTTGTTCAGACAGCTTCCTCCACAGGCGGCGCTGACTAACCCCTGCATCTCTGGGGTTAGACCGCAGAACAAGGTCTGGACTAAGATTGCCTTAGAAATGCCGTGGCATGGGCATTTCTGTACTAAGTCATTGAACCTGTCCCAAGCCTCATGGAACGGTTCACTGGGTCCTTGAGCGAAGCTGGCGATCTTTGTTCTCATCTGATTAGTTCTACTGAGAGGGTAGAACTTCTTCAAGAAGAGGTCCTTGAACTGCATCCAGGTAGTACATACCACCCCTAAGTTTTTCAGCCAATGAGCAGCCTTATCTCCTAAGGCAAACGGGGTGGCCTTCAGCCGGATATAATCTTGGCCAACATTGGGATGGCTAAGATTGTTGCACACTAGTTCGAAGTCACGGAGGAAGGTGTAAGGTTCTTCACTGAGGTTTCCGTTAAACTTCGGCAGCAGGCTAAGGAAGTGGGGCTTCAGCTCGAATGCATGGTCGGGAACTGCAGGTGCTAACCAGTTTTGGATCTCGTTCTCCGCCGGGTTGTAGGTATCGACCATTGGTCGGTCGATCCCTTCAGCTACAATGATCTGTCCCATCCGTGCCGTGAGATCTGCATTTTTCTGTTCGGCTTCGGCGAGGCGTCTAAGAATTTGTCGCATCTAGTCCTCATCTGGCAGCATCCTTGGCGGCATTTCGCCTTCTAGTTCTGGGGATTGGAAAATAAGGTCGGTGTTAGAGGGTGAATCAAGGAAGGGATTACCGAGGCGATGGTCTTCCTCGGTAATCTCGGAGGAGATAAAAGGGTTGGTTTGAGAGTAACCACCCTGAGCATGAGGGAACCAGGACTCAAGAGGGTCATGAGTCCTGGGTGGTCCAAGGTGCGCTCGGACCGAGAAAGACGAGTTACTTGGGGGACTCATAGAGAGATCAGTGAATAGTGCATCGAGATCTCCCCAATCACTCATCTTGATGAAGCGAGAAGAAGATAGGATTTTACTCCTACCTGAAGCAAGCAACAAGAACAAACCAAGACCCTGGGTTCACACTCAACACAGTGAAGGACTCAAAGTTGAGTCCAATTTATCTTGTAATTTTTAAGTGTGATATTCAAGCAAAAATAGCAAGGATTACGCGGCCTATAGGGAAGTCGGCTCAGAGCCGGATGCGTCTTCCCTGTTTATCCTGTCGTCTAAGATACCGCCGCTACTTCCTTTCTTCGCTCCTATCCCAAGCCGATGGATTCAGTGACCACGCCCCTATCTACCTGCAAGCAGGCGGAGGCTGACAAGGCCGGAACTTCACCCTGGGGGGTTACTGGCAGCTTGTCGCGAAGTACCGCAATTTCGCCCCTATCTACCTGAGACAGGCGGAGGCTACTTGGTACTAGTCACAGAATCTGAAATTATTCGGCTTGTGATATTTGCTAGGATTAGTTAGAACGTGATATGGAAGACGGGGATTTGGGCTCTACCTTAGGGTGTTCACACACACTCAGGTACCCTCACTCAGCCTGAATACAAGGTCGGGGATTAATCTCCCGCAAATACTTTTCAGATTTTATTCTTTTTTTTGGTCAATGCTGTTAGCAGTCCCGATTTTAAGTTAGGTTATCACTTTACTTAATCCACCACAAAGCACGCCTATCGGACAGCCCCAATTTCCTTTTTAATTTAAGTGAGAAAATCAGAGGGGGAAATCGAGAAAAGCCGATGCACGAAAAATCGATGATGGTATGCTGAGTAGAGAATACTTACAGTGATCCCTTCGCTTTTTGATGCAGGATGCAGAACAGAATTGAAATCTTTACTCTACATGCAAATGCAAGCGATGAAAAGCCGCTCCTAGACAGGCAGTTCTATTAGCGTGAAGAACAGTTTAATTTTGACTAAGTACTGCGGTCTAGGTGCGTCTTTTAAGTGTATTGTGTGGTCCTATTGATTACGAGCACAAACAAGTCCTAGAGTGGCTCGAGGAGCCGCTAGTGCAAGATAAGTTACAATTCACCCACACAGCACACGGGACACAGTTTCACTATCTTTACACGCGCGAGATCCCAAACGGGAACCGCTGGAAATGATGCGAAAGAAATAAAATGAATAAACAAATACAATGCCTCTCTTTCACTCAACAAAAATTTAAATGCTGGTTCCTCGAAGCGCCGCCGACTCCTCGCGGTCCTCGCACAAAAATTAAATGTAGGTCAGAGAGTGACACAAAAATAAAATAATGCAAAAATAAATGAGAGAAAATAATTACAAGAAAACCGGGGGTCAGACTACCCGGGGAATGAAAATCAAACACTCAAAAAATTGCTAAAAATTAACCTAAGCCGTGCCTCCCCGGCAACGGCGCCATTTTGATAACACTCCCGCACCCTATGTTAATTCGGTCAAATTAATGTCCAAATTAATGTATGTGATTCGTTGTAGTCGGATACGAGGGGTTAATCAAAAACCACTTAACGATTAATGTGAAGTTAATTTTAAGCGGTAATTTTTTTTACTTGGTGGAAGTCCAAGGTCGATCTCAGGGAGGCATCTGTCTCCTTAGGTGAATTTAAGCAATTATTCAAGTGTTGATTTTCAAGGAGTAATTTTTTTGGTCTTTTTAATTTTTGTGCAGACTTATGCAAACAATGCAGGCCAATTTAATGTTCAATTTAATTATGGTGTCAAATGAAGTCCAAAAATCATGAAAATTGGCCAGATGGTTAATTGTGATGAAAATGACCTACACTAATTTTTTTAGAATTTTTTGACACTAAATAAGTTTACTGTGAATTAAATGAACAAGCAGAGTGATTTTCAGTATTTAATTTCTAATAAATATCAAACCACAATTTTTTCAAGAACTAAAATTATCCTAGGTGGCTCTAACGATAAGGAACCTAGGAAAATTAACAGAACTTAATTTCACTGTGAAATGAATTAATTAAAATTAATCTAAGGAAATCACTTAGCAATTTATTTAGGCCTCGATATGCGTGTAAATGCTATGAAATTTTTATTGTATGTTAAAAATGATGTCCTTAAGTTACTGTGAATTTTTGATAATTTTTGAAGGCACAGAGAATTAATTAAAAATCAAAAGGCATCACTGGGCAAAATATGTCAACAATGCACCAATTAATTCATTAATAATTCAATTGAGCTTACAAAAATAAGACACGTGTACCAATAGACAGAGGACAAAATTTCCAACAAAATGCAATTTTTAGAATTTCAAAATGATGAAAAATGCACTCTGGGGATGCGTGCAAACACAGGGGTGTAAATGCAATACAGGAAAATTAAAATTTCAATAAATAAATATGCAGACAGGGACTAAAATGCAATTACCTATAATGTGGGGGACTTTTATGCAAATTCTCCACAGGGCACGTGCTCCTCATGTGGGGTCTGCTTCACAGGGACCTCTTTGCAATTTTGAAAAGCTCCAGGGGCCTCAGTGCAATTTACCCAGGTCGCACGTCCTCCTCACGTGGGGTCTGGTTCACAGGGACCTCTTTGCAATTTTGAAAAGCTCCAGGGGCCTCAGTGCAATTTGCTCAGGTCGCACGTGCTCCTCACGTGGGCGACCTAGGCTCGGAAGGCTGCGGAGGTTCGGAGCGAGGCTCGGGTGCTCTGGCGGTTCGGAGCGAGGCTCGGTGTAGCCTCGGGTCGACCGAGCCTAGGCTTGGAGGTCGAGGCTCGGACTCGTCGACGTGGCGTGCTGCAGGCCTTTGGATCAAGGTCGATCCAAAGGTTGGCGATGAAGACGCGTGGCAACGGGAGGGCCCGTCAGATCTGAGGAGCGATCAACGGTTGAGGACGGCTGCGGTGAGGGGACGCGTGGCGAAGTGAGGACCGTTCGATCAACCGATCGAACAGCAGCTGCTCTTCTTCCTCGACGGCCCTCCGCCTCCTGCGGAGGAGAAGGCGGGGCTCTGACGATCGGGCTGTAGCTCCGCCCGTCCTTCCCGTCGTCGGTGGAGGTCGGTGGCGAGTCAGAGGTGCTCCAGAAGACGCGCTGATGGTCGACGAAGCCCCCGGTGGGCTCAGGAGCGGTGGAGCTGCGCTGAAGCTCGATGGCGAAGAAGCTCGAAGGGAGCTCCGGTGAAGCTCCGGCCAGTGAAGAAATGAGGACCTACAAGGGGTTAGAATAGATAGCCGAGGCATGCAAGTGTTCGTGGAGAGATGTAGATGGTCGGCGAGGCCTACGGTGTAAAGGAGGTGCGCTGGAGATGAGCTCCAGCCAAATGGCGGAGCTGTTGGTCGGAATAGTGCGAGAAGCGTCGTCGGAGTGTGCAGAGGGGACAGCGAGGATGGGAGCTTCGACGCGAAGCTCGTCGAGGTGGATTGGGAGCAAGAAGGTGGCCGGTGGCGGCGAATAAAGTCGGAGAAATCGGAGAAAAATCAGAGAAAGATCAGACGAAGGATGGATGGGGTTACCTGGGGAATGGAGCTCAGATTTGAGCTCCAGGTCTTCGCTCGAGGGATCGGTAGGGTCCCGAGCTCGCGCAGCTTCACGGAGGGAGGCTGCGACACGGCGGAACTTGCCGTGGATCTCGCCAGAGAAGAACCTTGTCTTCGCTCGACGACACGCCCAATTGTTGTCACCAAAGGATCGATCGGAGCTCGAGGGACCTCTCTGGAGTGGCGGATAGGGCTGAACGTTGCCGGTGGCGACGTATTTATAAGGTGAAGGTGGTGGGTTGGCTGGTGGAGTAGCGAGGTTGGTGGTCGACGTGGGGCGACTATGGTGGAGATGGTGGAGCGTGAGGGAGCTGGCGAGGGAGAGGGATGAGTGGGTGACGTCGTGGGGGTGTCAGCGGTGGAAGAGGGTGGCTGACGTGCGTCCAAGAATAGGAAGGGGGCGCCCCTCCCGCAAGGCAAGGGACGTGGGGGAGAGGGGCGCCTGAAGGTAGGAGACGAGGTCTCCACCGTTGGATCGTGTGATCCAACGGTGGGGATCAAGGGGGAGCTGGTCGGGTAGGATTAGATCTGGGGCGCGGAGATGATGGGCTGTGGTGGAGCCACGTGGCGAGATGGGGACGAAGCGCGAGCGGCCGGCCTGGATGAGAAGATAGAGATGATCGAACGGACGAGGCTCGCTGGGAAATGAGACGGCTGAGATCAGAGGATCGGGGATGCGATCAAGCGGCGTAGATGCTGCCACGTGGATGGCCCTGGTGAAGGCGCTAATGTGCGGTGCAGATCAAGGCAAGAGAAGATCTGACGGCCATGGATTTAAACGCGCGTGGAAAAGGCTGGACCGTTGGATCTGAAGCGAGATCCAACGGCTGAGGGCGCAGGCGGATGAGGCGATGGGAGGCGGGCCGCGTGGCGCAACCAGAGGGCGCCACGTGGCCTGCTGTGAGTGGCTGGAATAAGATGCACATGTAGAGAGAAGAGGGAGCCGAATTTGGAAAAACTCAAAACATGAAAGTTGTAGATCTCGATGAGATATACAAGTTTCATGTTGACCAAAGACGGAGATGAGGTCAAATATGATACATAAATACAAGGATACATAAATATACATATGTAGTATACAAAGTGGCCCAAAAACCCAAGTTTCTCATACGAGCTCCAAATTCAATGAAATTAGTCTCATTTTGAAGGTCTTTTAATATGTAGTATTCTAAGAGTAAGTAGACCTAATTCGGAGTTTGTATGAGGGCTTTATGTGTATTTTAGTGTACAAGGGTTCTCAGGCTACATTGGCTATTTTACAAGGGTGATTTTTGGCATTCTTCCCTATATTATCAACTAAGGAGTATATATTATAGAGAAGAGGTTATTTTAGGGATTGGGTATTTTACAAGGGATTTTGGCTTCTTATTTAAATGCAAAATGAGCTGCTAAAATGTATGATTTATGACTACATGCATGAATGCTAATTATGCAATATAAAGGGAAATATGCCTCTATTTTCTCGGGAACAAGGCTCTATTTTTGACTTTTGAAGTGATAAATCACAGATTCATCACTAAGGAAATACAGACCAACTACCGGCTACCAATATATCCTCACTGGAGAATAGCTAATCGTTTTCTAGAACCGGTAGTCTGAAGAAAGTCCAAGCATGGCTCTATCCTAGTGTGCGATCGCTCAACTCTCAACAACTAAATCAGACATGGAGGGGGTTACTCTCTCCTAAGCAAGAATTTTTTATCTTTAAGCTCAGTTTTAGGTCATGTTTGCTTAGCAGTCTCGATTTTGTTGGTTATCTCTTTTTAGGTATTTTTTCTAAATAAACGTCTAACGGATTTTCTGATTTCCTTTTTATTTAAAGTCCAATAAAATAGGGGGAGGAAAATGGAAAAGATGATGCACGATAAAAATCAATGATGCATGCAGGGTTAGAATGCGTACCTTTCTCCAACTGTCTACATGCAAAGTGATCCACACATAATTAAAAGACATGATTAAAATTGACCTAAATGATGCATGAGAAAATCACCTTAAGATAATTACTTCTATTAGTGGGAAGAACTGGTAACTAATTATTCGAAAGAGAGACCTAAGTCCGGTCTTAGATGCCGATCGGTGCCCACCACAGATGGTCCTACCAGCATTGTATACGACCTCTCACGACATATGGTCTCTAATCCAAATAAATTAGCCTTTTTTATTTTGACTAAGTCCAATCGTTATTTATAGACATACATATATTCTTATTAAGGTGTTTGGGCCTTAATCTCTATCGAGCTCAACCAAATAAAATCCTAAGTCTAAGGTCTAAAACATCGAAAAATAAATAAAAATATATGCGATAAAATAAACAAAATCCCGTGAGGTCCACTGAGTGCACCGTTACTTGGCGAAACATACCCCAAATAATTAGAGCGTCCCAAAATGTCTCTCAAAATATTAGAAGTTTTTCTTAAAAATAAATGCTAAATAAAATCTATCCTATATAACTAGCTCCTTGCCTCCCGCTCCTCCTCAGATACTGGGCTCTCCAAAGCTAACCTAACCGTGCTCCAACAGTCCCTCACGGCAAAAGTGAAATAGAAGATGGGTCAGAAACAATTATAACAAATAGAAACAAATATAATAGAAAATAAGCGGACGAAAATTGTAACTACTTAGTCGTGCTCCCTAGCAATGGTGCCATTTTATCGATATGGTTTCTTCTAACTCAGACAGAATTAATTAAGCAAGTGTCGTTATTCCAAATTAACCAAATTTATCAACGAGAAAAAATAGTAACCATTACAAAATCACACAAATGAAACACAAGTGGTTTCGCTACTTTTATTACCCTGGTATAGGGATCAGGCTCGAACCTAAGGAGCATAATTAGAAGCTAAGTAAGTGATTTAGAAAATCAAAGGATTTTTATTGTCTTATGAGTGGTTTCTAATTTTGCAATTTTTTAATTTTCCAAATAACGGAAAATAAGAACAAAGGTGAAAAATATGTACAAACACTATTTTTGGATTTTTTTTAAATATGTCAAAAATACTCAGAAAAATCTAATAAAAATATTTTTAGGTTTTATATATTTTGTAGTATTTTTGAGATTTTTTGGGGATTTTTAAGATGTTTTGATATTTTCAAAAAATCAAAAAGTGAGAGAACAAGCAATCAGTGCAAAACTAGGAATATTTTTCAATTTAAAATACAATAAATTCTCAAAACTTCTGGAAGTGATTTCTGTCAAATACTATAGGAATATCTACAAAGAAACTTAAAATGCATTTTTTGAATTTTTTTGATTTTATATGATTTTTATATGTTTTTGAGTCTTTTGCAAATTTTTAGTTTTTTATAAGGTATTTTTAAGCAAAATTTATATTGAAGATAAAATAGGATAAAAAAATAACTACAGTAATATTTATGGATTTTTTCAAAGGTTTTCAAGTTTTTATCGATTTTCTAATACAAACAGAGGCTTTTTATACTGTTTTTGGATTTTTTTTAATGATAGAAAAACAAAAGAAAATGGCACACAAAAATTACCATGCAAATATCAAGTTA
Source organism: Ottelia alismoides (assembly GCA_037367405.1). Lineage (NCBI taxonomy): Eukaryota > Viridiplantae > Streptophyta > Magnoliopsida > Alismatales > Hydrocharitaceae > Ottelia > Ottelia alismoides. The sequence continues at coordinate 694,470 of JAZKJV010005621.1, forward strand.
GAAGAAGCTCAAATTAATTTTTGGGGATTTTTTAGGGCCAAAATGCTATTTATTAATGAATACACCAATTAAAAAATATGAAGCAGTGACCTTTTTGCAATTATTTTAGGTTTTAAGGCCTACTAGATAACACACAAAAGAAGTACAATGGCCACTATGCAATTAATATAAAAAAGGACGTGCGCTACACGTGATCAACACTTACAGGGGCATAAAAGCAATAACTCAATAGTTTATTTCATTCAATAACCATGAAATAGTTTAGGACAAAAGCTGCAATTAACCCACAAAAAACATGTGTGGACGCACGTGAACTCAACTCAACTGGACTAAAATGCAAAAAAATAAAGTATGAGGTCCTTACTATAAAAAGTTTTTAACTAATTATTACAATTTCTAAACTAAAGAGAAATAAGATAAAAAGCGAGGGCATGAGTGAAATATACACTCGCAAGGGGGAACAACATGTGGCGTTGCTCTGGATCTAACGGCTCTGGCTCGACGCAAGCAGATGGCTGAGAATGATCCACTTATGATGGACGGCTTCGATCTGCTGGTACCATTTCGGCGATGAATGGTTGGGGATCAATCCTCAGGAGATAAGACGATCAGAGAGCTTCTCAAAATAGACGCACGAGATTAGAACTGGGAGGCCCTTGATCCAACGGTCGGGGAGACGTATGGAAGAACTAAAGAAGAACTCACCTCCGACGAGTTTTGGACGGTGGTTGCGTAGTCTCCCAACGTCCTCCAAGGCTGCTCCAATGGGGAGAACGTTGCTGATGGATGTCTGTTGTTGTTGGTGCATTCAGTAGGGTCCAGGACCTCGAAATGAGTCCTGGAGATATAGTGGATCATAGAGCTCCCTAGAATTGCCGTGCATGTAAAAAATGACCTCCGGATGTGGTTGTCTTCGATCTTGGTTCTGCACAAGAGGTTCTACTCGGAGATGGAACTCCGACGAAGGGCTAGAAACACCAAATTATCAGGGAACATGTATGGGTTAGGTCCTGCATAGGATGAGGGTACGAGTCTGAGATTTGACCTAATCCGATGATTGGGTCAATGATTAGGGCGTTGAGCGAGATGGAGAAGCAAAGGGCAAAGTGTACAGGACATGTTTTGAGTCGAGATGGGCGGTCGATTAGATGTAAGGACCGGGAGTTGGTGCTCTGCACAGGATGAAGAAATCAAGCTAAAACAAGCATCCTAGATCTATAAGGGGTACCGGTGGGTGAGTGTGGTCACCTGGGGTGGAGACTAAGAGCCTCCGGGGGCCAGAGCCTCGATGGGGCGACGTAGCCAGAGGCTGAGCACCTTGCGACAGAGCACGACGGAGATGCCACCAACCCTAGGGCACACTCGTGTCCAAGCCCTACAAAGCTAGCCCTCTCTCACTGCTGCCACTCTAGGATGGTGGAGCAGCCTGAGATGGTAGTTGAGGGAGAGGCGCATGTGCTTTTATAAGCACCGTGGATTTGAGAAGGATTGAGAAAAATTGTGCGAACCGAGCGTGGATCATGGAGATGATCCTTGCGCGTGGATTAGGGGTCTGTGCTGTATAATCGGGGCAGAGGAGCGAGGAAGAGTCAATCGGTTCGGGAGATCTGGGCGAAGTTGGTGCTGAACCTGACCTGAGGAAAAAGGCAAAGTGGGGGACCTGTTGACTGGGGTCAACAGTCCCAGGTGGACCAATAGGAAGCGGTGGAGAGTAAGGACAGATTAGGCTATGCGACTAAATAGGGAAATAAATTTGAAATAAAATAGTAAATAATTTAAATAAAAAATGAATAAAATAAAAAATGTTCATTATTTTTCAAATTGTTTTGCTACGATTTTTAATTATTTTTATGGACTCATATATACAATGTCTATAGTATAATGTATTATATACATGTATAATATACCTATATATTTTCTTCTTTTATTTTTATTTTATTATTTTTACATATATATATCCTTTATTTTATATTTTATTTATTTTAAAAATAAATTATGGAATATAAAAGAATTTTTGTTTGATTTTTACAAGTTAAATATAAATGTTAAATAAATAGTCATTATATATAATATATACAAGTGTGGCTGGTGTATAACGGAATTTTGATTTTATTGTTAATTTATTCTGTGTTTTATGATTTTTATTTTATTCTTATAATATTATTGGAGTTTATAAAATTATTTAAAAATATAATATATACAATTCATAAAATAAATAAATAAATATTTACAGATATAGGTACAATATAGCTATACAATACACTCAAAAAGCCAACTTTTACATATTGACTACAAACATTATGAAACCACCATTTTAAATAATATTAAATTTAGTGTTCAATAAAGTGATTTTGGAAGAATTTGAGTTCATATGGAGCCGGAATTGATCTTTTAAGTTCTGTTTTGAGGCTTCTTTTGAGTGATATTATTTGCACTGTGTACATCAATCAATTTTGCAAATATTTTTATTATTTAGAAAACATTTTTAGTACAATTTTTATTAATAAAATGATTTGTTTTGAGATCTTTTTATTGAAGAATAAAATATATAATGATATGTATATAGGATGCATAGTGATGAATATGCGAGGACCCTTATCTCCCCTACTTTATTCCTTATCGATCATGTCAATACTTGACCTTCTCTCGGGGTTTGGGTCAGTCTGTACTTATTACATAATTACATCCTTCTTCTTTTTATTTTCTTCTTTATGCTTTTATTTTTGGAAAAAGGTGTTAATTATATACTGTTAACAAGAGCGTATACAAAGGTAATTTATTGGATTTCTACACATATTTACAGATGTTGTTGCTAAAATATTTGGCTAAAATAAAAGAACAAAGAATGTGACTCATAGATTCATTAAGAACCTACAAGATGGTTAGGGGAACATAGCAGAAGCATGCTATGGTGAATGAAGTATCGGAGTGCGAAGAAGGTGAAGGCCCTTAGTGGGTCCTTCTCCGACCAAGTTGAGGAAGAATGGTTGAGGTGCAAGGGGTTCTGATGGGTGGGGGGCATTGGACATGTGAGCTCGCAATGAGCCAATATGCAATAAATGTTATTGCAAATATCATTCCCTGATCTGAAATGAAGAATAATTAGTTTGCATAATAGGTTCCTTAGTACAATTAGGGTTATGTACTATGGACATCTTAATGATCATACAGTTGTTGATTCAATTGTTGAATCATAGAGGCCGGTGCTTGGATGAATATCTAAAGAGTTAGATTGAGGACTCATCAAGCACTAACAAATAATTGTTAAGAGACGATCTCCATCCTGATAGAAGATGGCAATCCTTTCTCTCATGGGATGATATCTAACCGACCTCTTGATGTAGGTCCTCTGCATAGAAATAGAGATTCAGAGGTGTAAGATAAGTTAGGTCAAAGAGTTGACTTAACGACATCGAGATAACTAAAGACATATGTCGTATACTGTCAGGATATAGACACACATCCTCTGACCGGAGACAGATGTGTTACTATATGTTTGAGTATGTACATTTGGCAAACCCGATAATCAGGGTCTATATACCGACGAACTAGTGTGCATACAAGGGCGTATGAGTAATACGATCTCCCAAAGGGATCATACATGTTCATTACTGAATCGGAAGACATGAGCTTACTCATGAGATATTGGGAATCAAATTATGTGCACGGTCGTCTCGCTTTGGAAGCTTGACTTTATTTGTAGGTTTGATACATGCTTCTAGAAAGTATATTATCAATACCTCTGTATGATATATGCTTTTGGAAAGTATATGGTCAATACTAACTCCCAATGATCAAATGAGAAACTTAATGATAAAAACTTGGAGGAGATAATATAAATAAGATCTATAATTTTGGGTTTATTCTAGGTCTTCCGGTATGCAGGATGTATGGGTATTAGGGATACTCAAGGGTGATGTGATCATAAATAATTGTATAACTGTGACACTTCCATTCCGAGGGAGTGATGAAACATGTTTGGATTTTAGTGACTCCTCTCATTAGAGAAGTAATGAGAAGATATGATTCAACATTGATCTGAATACGATTCAGATGCAATGAGAAGATTAGATTTATAGCTTTGATTTAATCAAACATCTTTGGGAGGTCCCCTTGATTTGGATTTGAGATATGATCTCAATATCCAAGTCACTATACGTGGAACGTACAATCACCCTGTCCTTATCTCCAAATATCCACAGAGAAAGTGCATTGTTCTTGAAAGAGTTCACGAATAATTCCATTGGTGAGTAGTGTATCTAAGCATTGACAAATGCACGATTAAATGTGATTTAGTTATCATGAATAATGTGAATGCGATTCATATTATATAGATGCATGATAATGATGATCTAAGATAATTAAATGTGATTTATTTATCAAGGATATGAATAATGTGGACAGCACTATCCACATTAATCAAATATTGTAAATGTGATTTATAATATATTAGAGAGAGATAATTGTAAATAGTATTTATAAGTTAATTATTGATGTGAATTGGATTCACATTGGATGATTAATTGAAAATACAATTTACATGTTATTTTGGATGTATGAATATGATTCATATTTTTCAATGGCATGGTTGAAATATTCACAAACTAATTGGAATTAATTTTGTGAATATATTTGCAATAAAAGTTGTTGCAAATAAATAAAGAATTATGTGAGATATAAAATCTCACTTAAATTAAAAGCATGATCCACCTTCCATATATGGAGGGTGGACAACCACCCTTGACTTGATCAAGAGTGGTTGTCCCCCCTATATTTAGTAAGTGGGCTCATTCTTCATCCTCTTATCCAAATTGATTAAATTAGACTAAATTATGTTGATCATAATTTAATATATATTTAATTTAATATAAATTAATTATTGTTTTTTTATACAACAAAATCATGGCCATTAAATAGAAACACAAATCAATATCAACCATTGATTTTGTGTTTCACATCGATTGTGATCCATGGACTCCCAAAATACTATATAAGAAGAGGCAACCCTTGCTCTTCTTTTGATAATAACAACAACACTTTGCAAGTTTGTCTCCCTCTCTCATTCTCATCGCGCATCCTATCTATTTTTCACTCTCACTTGTAGTTGTCCACATTGTGTTGGCGAAAAAGTCATCGTCGTCGCTATGCCTTTGAGTCGCCACCTCGATTGCTCATAGATAACCGTCTTTTTTGATGCACCTCGCTTGTGAAGAAGACGTAAGATCTCATGTTATGAGATAAGGAGATTTGCTACTTGGATAATCATCTTGGATTTGCGAGAAGCCCGCGTCTCATCAACGCGCTCGTAAGCTTCTCTGTCGGGTCAGACTTGAGACAGGAGGTCTCTTTGTTTAGAGATTTCGATCTCAACCATGCTTCAAGAGGTAACCCTAATACCCCTTTGTGGTAAACAATCTAAGAAATGTTCTTAGATCATGTGGTATCATCATTTTTTTTAAATTCCGCTGCACCAAGCAACTTGTGCGACTAGTCGCTCCGATCGCATGTGATGCAATATTCACGCTTCTGTGATGTGCTTAAGGATCTTTCCATATCCTTCAAGTAGTATCAGAGCCAAGTTGAGGTCTTGGATGTGATCCGAAACCCTAGGCAATCAAAGTTCATGTTTCAGATGTGCAGGACTCATTGTTTTTGCATTGGATGCAAGATTCGAATCGATTTTTCATAAAATAAAAATCTATTGTTTGTGAACTGTTTGGACGTATTTTTCGGTTAATAAAATGTATTTAGAATGTATAAATATGTCCCAAAAACAGTAGTCCAATGTTGGTACCAAAAGTGCATGAAAATGATTCGAAGAGTTCTCGCTTTGAAAGATGTTTTGCATGAATTCACGAATCTGTAAGAAAATTAATTTTAGTTACTGTTTTCTCATCATGAAATATGAATAAACACTTGTATTAAGTATAGAAACAAACCAAAAACCACTCTAATTTATTTTGCGCGGTTCTGACTCCGTTTGCCCTAGATATTCCATATTTAGTGGAGATGGGTCGGAAGATGATTATCTCATCAAACCTCTTTACTTAATGTGTTTATAATTCGATGGAAATCATGGAAATTATGAATTTATCTTGATATGATGCCTAATAATTATGAAAATAATTGATTAATCACCATAGGCCTTTGAATAAATGTTTCATGAAAACCCTAGTTTATCCTACAACAGTTGTAGGACGATCTCTACATGCAAAACATTATTACTTGAATGGGGATTTGTTTATAAAATATCCTTATAATATTAATAAAAATGATTTTGATAAATATTATATGGTATAACTTTGATTGAAAGATCGAATATCATCTCAAATACAAAATGATTAAATTACATTACCCTGACCTAAGGTGGATATGGTGTCTAGTCAGGGATCGTTGGGGTAGCAGGTTGCTCCATGAGCGGTTTGTCCCACATTCTGTGCGTAGTGGCCATGACAGCATGTAAGGAAAGGATAATACTTGAAATGATTATGAGATATTTTTCTAATTATTAAGAATTTAATAATACGTATTTTTGATATTATACCATCCTTCAAGTAACAGTCAACATTATTTGTTGGTTGATTGAATTGCACTAATTATTGATTTAATATGATTAATTTAATTAGATCCAATTATACAGTCTATTATGAATAGAGTTGTAATTCCCTTGAAAAATTAATTATGTGAATATGATTTATTGTAATTAATTAAAATTTGAATATGATATGGAGGATCACATAAGTGACATTCATAGTCTCTCATCAAGGCAAAGGGTTCCGTCGCCATTGATTGTTTGTAGGAGACACATGCCTGAAGTGACAGCTTCTGCATACTAGCGTACCTGGATCTGGCTCCTTGCTTCTCAAAAGAGTAAGGTCGTATGCGTAATGACCCCAATATCAAGTCCTCATATTATTAGAGCAACATTGGATTGCGCATAGCGAGTTCTAATCATGTTGACAGCTGATTCAATTAACGATGGGTCAACATCACCTTAGGAGTGGTGGGCCTGGGTGTTAAAGATCGAATTGGGAAATGCAAGTTGGACTTGCAAGGCGGAATGGGTTCTCGCTTCTTTTTAGATGAGTTACAAGTTCTCATATTATTGAGATGTAATAAAGATAAGAAAGGAGATCCCAGATCTTGCTTGAGATATAATGGTAAGTATATCTCTTATATTGAAAGTGAATAAGGGAATGTACTTTCAGTGTTGACAAGGCAAGACAACTTTGGTATAAAAAATCCTAAATCAAAGTAAAATGTGTATTTATACAAATATTTCTTATTTCAGATAACCTCTATGAAATCCACTCAAAATTATACTCAATAATAACCAGTAAATTATCATGAATTGGATTCATGATTAAGATATTGTACTAGTAATTGGACACATAATGTATATGATTGAAAGGTGTAAGTTTCCTCATAATAATGAAGAATAACAATTAAATAGACAATAGGACAACAACATAGGGTTTGAGTGTCTCTTTAGTCTTGATCTCACATCGAATGTGCTTTCGAAGTATCATCTCGATGATGATCGTAATTATCAAAAGTCCTTAAAAAATCTAAGAAGATGTTTTGGCATACATATGTGCTCTCAACATTTAATCATGAATGACATGATTCACTGCATTATGCAGAATGGTGGATCGATAAGAGATAATGTACTCAAAATATTTTAGTACTTGCCTGAAATAAAAGTCTTTAAGAGTTAGGATGGATGTAGATCAAGGTTCAGGAAATTGGTATGCATATGCGTTTGGATAGGTCACTAAATAATGATTAAGCAGTATGCGGGGGCATATGTGGGGTATATGCAGTTCTATGCGGTTTCCAAATTTTTTATTTATACATACACACACAAAAAAAATTAACTAGAATTGGACTAAATTTATGTATAATTGTGGTCCAACACAAAATCTAAGAAAGATGACTTTCATATAGAGGTCAAAACAATCTCTATCAATCAAATATCAATACTTCAATAGAAAAGTTAGCACACATCAAGGTAGACTAATGAATGTATAGAATCGAAAAACTCTCGAAGCAATGTTAAAGGCACTCGTCGTAGTTTAAATTAATTTTTATTGAACACCTTTTTTGTTGTATACAACTATTCTCTCTTTTTCCTGTGAGAGATGTTAATTATGTGTTTTAATGGCCAATAATCAATGATATTAGACAAAATGTGGTGGGTCCCACGCCACCTTTCTCTATCAGAAACTATGAAATTATTAACAACGTATATGGACCAACCATTCTAAGAGTAAATATGTGCTCACTGATCTATGAAAGGTACATAATTTTCACTAACTTTATGATTTTTAGTTTAATATTAATTATGAGATCTAAATCCACTTCACACTTATGCTCAACACGGAGGAGATGGAGGCGGTGAAGCATCACACATAGGAGATGGAGGAGTAGGACCCTTGCACGGAGGCAGAGGGCTTCCGGACAGCGGTGGAGGTGCAGCTGGGAGGAGACAGAGGAGATGGAAGTCGGGAGGTGGAAGCGCTAATCAAGGAATTGGGATTCTAGAGGTGGAAGCCCTAATCGTGCTTTTGGGTTTCTTAGTGATTAGGGGTGTCAAGTGCCTTTTTCTGTAGATCCGGATCCGACAACCTAATTAAGCTCCGAAAAAGGAAACAAGTGCACGGTCCGCATATGCGGTTGCATAGCCCTCATATGCAGACCGCATAAGCACAAGGGGCGCTTAATGATGGGTTTCATGTATGCGGTATGCTATGGTATCCACTCATGCTTATGCGATCGCTCAAACTAATTTCATGAACACTGATGTAGATACGATGCATGCCATCATTCTACTGTCTATATTCAAGTCATTCATGATGCTTCATAATATTCATATTGTATGAATTAAATGAAGCATGCATAATGTTGAAATACTCTTATATTGAAATCTTTTGAGTTCAACATAAGAGATCCTTTGTCTTAAGCAATGGTTGTTTATAGATGAGGGGAGTGCAATGGAAGCATGGGTATGACCCAAGTAAGAAGGAAAGTTAGAAGATTGACTATATTTCTGTGACTTCCATATGACATCCAAAGAGTTAGATGAATGACAATACTGTAATAAGTTGATGTATTGATAGTATGACTAGCTATGACTATCTAAAATCACCAGATAAGGCATCAGAATACTCTACATATAATCATTGAAATTGACTTTCTCATTAGATAATATCTAAGTCTACTAATTGTGTCTCGCTCTTCTAATAACACTTGCAATTGATTGCATATGTTTTAGAAGATTGGAATTTGATCTTAAGGTTTAATGGTCATGCACATGGATGTTGATGCAATTGTTTCAATAATTTCCATTGGATAGATAGACAACATATTTTCAGTGGGAGAGCCCTTAGTCTTAGAGAATGTCTCTGTGACCTAGACATTAGAATACATTCATTGTTTATTTCTAAATGTTGGAAATAAACATGTATTCTGGATAGATCTATCATAAAGAGTTATGATGGATATGTTTCGGATAGTAATCTAACATCTAGAGGTCTCTACTGAATTAGAATATTAATGAATGATTCATTAACATTTTTAATAATGAGAATTAAACCTTTTAAGATCAATAGGAGGATGAAGATCATTTGATAATGACCTGGCATCAAGCCTTGGACATATGTCTCTTGATGAGATCAAGAGACTAGTAAGAGATGAAATTTTAGACTGTCTGAAATTTCAAATCTTACATACTTGTGAATATTGTATTCAAGGTAAAAATATCCAATGCACCCTTCTCTGGGAATGGTGTTAGATGCCAAAAAATTCAAGATCTCATACATATTGATGTATGCGGATCATCTATATGTGATATCATTCGATGATTTTTGCAATATGAGATTTCTTCCCTTCCCGCTAGAACCTTTTGAAATGTTCAAAGATTTCATAATTTTGGTTTAGAACCAAAATTTGAAGTAAGATGAAATGAATTTAATCTAACTAATGTAGCAAGTACCTATTAGATAAAATTCAAGGAATATCTTATGGAGAAAGGAATATCATTTCTATATGACTCCTCCTACTACACCTAAACTCAATAGAGTTTTAGGGAGATGCAATTGGATAGTGTGTGACATGATTTGACCAATTATTAATATTAGCATAATTACCTCTTAGTTTCCATGTATATATATAGTTGAAACTACAATATATATCCTTAATAAGATTCCATGCAAATCTGAACCCCAAAACCCTCATATGTTATTGTTTGGAACCTAGTATTGTGTTGGACACTTGAAGATTTAGGGTTGTTGGTCCATAACCTTGTCATGGATGCAAATAAGCTGGAATCTGGCACCAGAGAATGCTACTTCATTAGGAAAATAAAGGATGGTATCGGATACCAACTTTATGACCTTGAGATTCTAAAGGATTTCATCTCTAAGGATATATTCTTAGAGGATAACTCTCTTGAGAATCAAGATAAAAATGAAGTAAAGGAGCTCATTGAGTCTTGAAGAAGATAACGAGGCTCCTGAAATTGGAAACTAAAAGGGGCAGTTAAAGATGAAACACTCATACCTCTTCAAATTAGTTTAAGGGTGGTGAGACCACCTAAAGGGCATGGATTCCATGCGTCAAATAAGTCTGACAATGATTTTACTTCATATGACGAAAATTCTAAGGATCGTGACATGGAAAGATGGATGTTAGCAATAAAGTCTAAAGTAGACTTCATATATAATAGTTGTATATGGAACCTCGAGGATCCATCTAAAAGGGTAAGACCCGTTTAGGTGTAAATGGATCTTCAAGAGAAAGAGAGAACCTGATGAGAAGGTAAAGACATTCAAAGCACGACTCATATCCATAAGATACACACGAAGAGAAGACATCGCTTGGGATGCGACTTGCTCTTCAATGACCATGCTTGAACCCCTCAGAATATTGCTAACTATAGCTACACAACTTGACTTTGACATCTATAAGATGGAAGTCAATATTGCATTCCTCTATGAATACCTTAGCGAGGATATTCATATGAAGTTGCCTCATGGCTTCATAGTTAAGGAAGGCAAGGTATGCAAGCTAAGGGAATTCCATATATGGACTCAAATAAGATTCTTGTAGTTGGAACACTAGATTTGCTGAAATTATAAATTTTATGATTTCAAATAGAATCTCGATGAGCCATGTGAATCTTAGTGGGATTTCCATTGTGTTCATCGTGCTAAATGTAGATAGTATCCTAATTATTTGGAATGATATAAGGACGAGAATAAGTGTTTTATAATTTGGTTATTCCATGCATTGAGATATGATCTCAAGGATACCTCTTAGATCTAGGTTCTGAAGTTGTGCAGAAACAAAGAGAAGAGTGCATTGGAACCGTCACATTAGTGGTACACCTTGAACATGTTCCATTTTTTTGGGAAAACCCCAAGGAAGGCTTCTTCCCTTAAGATATGTGGTGAATGTGCATTTTATCATCTTTATTCATTTATTTTAGCTTGAAATCTCTTATAAAACACATGTAAATATCACTAATTCCATTCTTTTACTAACTCTAATTATTGTGTAAATATTTTATATTTATCGCTAATTTTAATATAAAATAAACAAATAAATGAAGGAAAATTAAAGAAAATAAGAGTCTGTATATATGCAATAGATATAGGTTGAATCAAACCCTGAGAGAAGGCCAAGACTTGACATGATCGGCATGGAAGAAAGTAGGGTGAGATAAGGCCAAAAACACTAAAAATCCTAGAAATACATTGGTCACTTGTAATTATTCATCACATGTACATTATTGTCTATAATCATAATTCTTCCATTATTTTATTCATTACCAAATCTTTGTAAATAAAAATTATTTCTTCTTGATAATTGTGCATAAAATTCTTTTGTAAATAATAAACATAATTGCAAATAAAAATATGTATATAGTGTAAATAACCGCACTCTCTAAAAGCTGCAAAAGAACAAACTTTCAAAATCAATATCTTCTCCACATAAACTCCAAATTCATCAAACTCACTTTCATTGTACTCCACATTATATTATCTTTAAAATGGAGGTGATTTCATAAAATTTAGAGTTAAGGTGTGAAATGTGACCAATTGGGGTATTACTGTATATTATACCTATGTCACTATGTATATTATTAAATCAATTATTTCCTTGTGCATATTTGTGAATATTGTATTTTTAGTTACTTTTAAATATTGTATTTAACTCATATAAAATATAAATAAAATCACAAACTTGAAAATCAACAAAAATAAAATCATGTATATATTGTATATATATGACCATGTATGTACTGTAGTTATACTTATTTAATTAACCTAATTAATAAATACCTAAAAATCAAATAAAAATATCATTAAAACCCTTGTAAAATATTGTAAATAAATAAATATTAAATTATGTATATGTATATATAAATAATTGATTAAAAATCAAAATTTTGTGTATATAGGTATACATACCTACAAATAACACAGTGTATTTTTTAATCTGTATAATTATATTATTTATTTAATTAAAAATCACTAAAATTAACTTTAATTTATTCTTAACATTTTATTTACATTACTTAATTTTTAAAATTCATTTTCGATTTTATTGATTTATTTTACATCTTTGGCCTTTTTTGTCATCTAGTGTATTTTGCCCTCATCCCCGACGCGATCTGATTGGTCGACCTGGCTTTGTTGACCCGGGTCAACTGGCTGGTCTACACCTAACTCCCACTAATTTCGTTCACCATCGCCCTTCACCCAATTTTCCACGTATCCTGTCTCACTAACTCGCCCCGATTTCTTTTCTAATATCTTAGCCCATTCAATCATCCTCATCGCCAGCGCATTAGTTCCACCATCCTCGCCTCTCCATTTTGAATTTCAAAATTCATCGAAGCTCATTATATAAATATTCATCTGTTTGCTCCGCCTCAGGTTTAATCCATTTTTCATCTTCAATCGAGTGAGAGAGGCCTTCTTCGGTGACACCGGAGTAGATCTCCGATCAAGAGGGAGTTTTGAAGGCCAGATCAAGTGATTCACAATGTAGTCGGAACTCTCCACCGCCACATCCCAGCTCTCAGCCAGCCACAACGGATTGAGGACGACTCAACCCGATTCCCCACCTTAGGTAATTGAAGTGAGCTAGTTTTGAATTCTGCAATTTTAATTTTGTCTTTTAATTCATTTTTTAACGTATATCCGTCAATCACCCTCAACCTCTGATCTTCAGATCGGAGGAGTTCCGATTACCGTTGAACCTTCTTGACTATGCCAAACCTTCTGTTGAACCTTCTTGACTATGCCAAAACTTTCGCCCGACCTTTCTCCATCTCTTCCATCCTATAAACACCTCCAGATCTTCATAGATTTGGACCTTAGTCTCCACTCCGACCACACCTCATCGGAAACTCCCATTAATCCACCTTCTCCCATGTTCTTGACCTATTTTTTCATCCGGAAGCTTTGCCCGTGCATGCCCTTTCATTTGCAGAGTATGAGAGCATTAAAATAACATTAGATCAAGGATAGGAGGTTCCTGGAGAAAGCTTCGTTCATCACCTTCCATATCCCTGACCTAGTGATCTCACGAAGATCCCAGATGCACAACATACACGGAATCCCAAGAGCTTGGTTTTGTGACCGATAATGAGGAATAGAAATTAGACGAAGGAGATCCGACTAGATAAAGCTCGATGGGGAAGACTTGCTTCCCAGTTCGTCCAGACCCCTTCGTCACTGGCATATCAAGAACTTTACGCCAGAATAGATCCGAACCATTGAAGTTGCCAAAAGCTCAGTTGTTGATTAAAGGTCCAAATGTGATCGTGGCCCTTATGGACGCTTCATCCTCCACCGTCCAATTAGTCTGGAAGCACATCTGAACCATCCTAGGAGCCACGTAATTTAATGGTATATTTGTGCCCACAACCCCTGTCTTTTATTTATTTTTAAATAAGTCCCTACAAGGACATGTGTCATCTTATCGTTATTGGAACATTTGCATTTTATATCCTGCACTTTAAATTATTCGCATTTTAGTCCTATTTGAATTGTAGTGTGTGCTTAGTACGTGATTTTTATGGGTAAATTGAAATAAAAAGTTTAAATTTCTCTATTATTGATTGGCCCTCGGATTTAGTTTATTTACCTAAAGGTCCAATTCTGCAGAGCATACGTTCCCGTATGCGTGAATTTTGGGGAATTTTGCATATTTAGCCTTGTATTTTATCTCATTATTATCATTTAGCCCTCAAACTTAAAATAATTGCATATTAGTCCATGTGAACCTGCATATATTTTGCATATTCAAAATAAAATAAAAATTAGCAAAATGCATTTAAAAATTTTGCAAAAATTCATATATTTCCTGACATATTCACTCGCATCCAAATTTTGCATTTTGTGCTTTCTTTATTTTTATTATTTTATTAAAATTCAAAAACCTCGTAAAAATGTCCTATGTAAATTTAAAAAGCAATAAAAAATATAAAAATTCTTCCGAAAATTCTAAAAAATTTCCATTTTCTGCTTTCGATTTATTTTAATTTCAATCCACTTTCACATTTTTACTCCTCATAAACCCATAAAAAACATAAAATTCTTAAAAAATTTAAAAATTTATAAAAATTCTTTTAAAAATCTAAAAAATCATAAAATGGTATTTTGGAAAATATAAAAAAATATCTTTCATTTTGTATATATTTCAACTATTTTTGGCATTATTTGTTATTTTAAAATTCCAAAAATATTCATTTTCTTTTTTGCTTTCTTTATCTTCTGTTTTTTTATTTATTTGAAGCATTTTAAAATATCAAAAAATTCTGGAAGAAAAGTAAACCATCAAAAAAGTTTAAAAATCCAAAAATGATTTTTATTTAATTTTTTGGTTATTTTGGTATAATTTAAAAATACAAAAAGATTTGAGTGTGTGCGTGCTTTGATTTTTCTTTATTTATTCATTTGTTTTTAAAATTAAAAATCTTTTGTGAAATTTAAAATTAAAAATAATATAAAAATAGAAAATCAAATAAAAAATAAATATAAAATTAAAAAATCCAAAAGAAAATACAACAACCAAGCGTAGTGTGAATAGTAAATCCTTGATTCTTTCTTTGATTATTCATTGCATAGAATAACCCTCAGGATTTTTGTAGCCTCCCTAAGTTCGATCCTATTAGTTGTACAAGTAAATAAAATATACAATTCTCTTGCTACGTTTTCTGTATCTATTTTTGCTTGAGAATTAATAAAAATTTTTGTTAGACACTTCTTTGGGTTGGAATGACTGTAATTTCACATGTGATTAATTCATTGAAATAGAGGCACGATTTCTTGCGCTCAACAGAATGGCGTTGTTGCCGGGGAGGCACGACCCCGGAAATGGCGAGGGTAGTTAGGTTGTTCTTGTGACCTATTCTTAGGTTGTATATACTTGCTTCTCTTCTATTATTTGTGTATATATTTTCATCCATCCATCTCATTGTCCATATTCATTGTATTTATTTCCATTATTTTTGCTCATATTTATATAAATGTGTCTCTTACATTCTTTATTTCCTCTTTCTTGCAAGGGCCCGATGAGGAGGGCAGCATTTTTAGGAGCACCAACGCGCCCAAGCAAAGTGGAGGTGGCTTGATTCTTTACCAAGCCGCAGGAGAGAAGAGGAAGAGGAAAAGAAAATTTGGAGGAGACAGCTCATTTGGAGCTTAGATAGTTTTTTATTTATTTTTAGCATTTTAGTAATTCAAAAACTCTTGTAAAAGGACATTATATACCTTGTGTGCGGGGTCTATTTCACCAAGTGTCGGTGCACTTGGGGGGGCTCATTGGTTTTGTTTTTATCGCCTTCTTTTTCTTTGTTTTCACACGGATTTATGTGCTTGAGCCCTTATTGATTGCTTTATTAACTTGTCCGAACCAGGTAATTAATTAGGTCCAAAGCCCTTAACAAGAATTTCTGTATCTATAGAATAGACAGTAATTTGGACTTAGTCAAATTAATTGGTTCTTTCCAGTTAATAGAAGTTGTTACTAGGACGATTCACGTGCATCATATAGGATAGTTTAATTTTTGTATCTAAATTTTATGCAGATCACCATGCATGTATAGTGATGGTGATCATGGTGACAAGATACACATCTCTAAACTCCTACATGCATCACTGAAATTTATCGCACATCGGTATTTCCAATCTCCTTCCTTATTTTCACTTACATAATTCAAAAAGGAAATTGGACACTCCGTAGGCGATTCATTGCAAAATATTCAAAAAGAGTGACAACTTGATAAAATCAGGACTACTAAAGAAAACTTGACCCTAAAACTAAATGTAAGGACAATCACAGTTTTTTTTGGGAGAGTAACCCCCTCATTTTTTGAACTTACTTGCAAAGTGAGAGAGAGAGAGGAGGACAAACATTGGGATAGAGCCAAGCTCAGATTTTCATATAGATTACTGATTCTATAAAAATGATTAGTTACTTCCCAGTGAGGGAATGCGGGTAGCCAATAAACTGTCTGTATTTCCTTAGTAGAGTGGATGGTTTAAAGGACACTGCGTAAGGCTCTTTCCTTAAGTAACGAGTAGCCATTTTTATGGTCAGTACTTACATCCATACTGGATGAAAGTGGTTGCAACTAGTCGTAATAATTTGGGCCAGTCTTTAGGGAAAGACATGCACCTAACAGCTCGTTAACTCTTTCAAAGATTGCTTTTATCACCAAATAAAATTAAAAAGATAAAAGACCAAACTCTTGCGGTCTTCATTTGTGTTGAGTTGGTGAATCAGGGGTTTGCATTGTGTTTGTATGTGCATGGTGTGAGTTAGTTATGATCTTTCTCTCAAGTTCATTAGCAATCACATTCTCCTTAATCCCTCCCTCTCACCCTAATCTGATTTAATTCCTCATCAATGTGGGATCCCTGAGATATCTTCCTTTAGATTACATCAATCCTTTAGATGCAGCTCAGATCTTTTCACTTTGGCAAAAGAATGATCTCTTTGGTATTAACATAGAATTCTATGATCTTGCACCTCCTGATCCATTGGACGATTTTTCTTCGAGATAGAACCTGAGATAGAACCTGTTTTGTGAGTATGATCATTCGTTCTCTTCCTCAAGTCATTCTGATTTCTCACATCTCCATGAGAGTTATATGTAGGTAGTGTGTTATCTGTACTCAGTCTCATTTCTTGATCATGCATCTGATCTGTCGTATGACGAGACCGAGTCTTCTGAATTTTCTGATCTTGATCTTTCTCATCTCCTTGACGATCTTCGCAAGCATGAGCCGATCTATGATATATTCGATGATGTATTTATTTCTTTACATTATGTACATTGGACATTGGTTTTCTTATTGAGTCTCGTAATCTTGACCTTCCATACATTTTCGAGACGGTGATTAACGTAGAAGATTTCATGACTGGTCCTTCTTTCTCCACGTTCCATTTTTTTCAACTCAACCCATTCATTCCATTCTGACCTTGAGCCGAAAATTTCATTTGTGCTACCGGTTTCTCACTTGAATTTCTCTTCTATTTACCCAGTAGCAGACACCTGCTTGATTGCTTATTTGAGTGTCATCGTTTGCACTATTGCCCACGCTGTTGTTCTCACACCGAGACGACAACTGCAGTATAATATTCACATTATAGATGCCGTCCTGAACCTTGATACTTTGTTGTCCTAGCCTTTGCGCCCTGCTAGGGGTGTAAACTCTAGTGCTTGTTGAGAGTCACCACAACAATGTCTACTTTGTATATATATGTTTCATCTCGATTTGTTCTCTCCTTATGTTTTTATCATTCACCTCTTTTTTCGTGTGTGGGCTATACTTAGGATGTTCTCTACCCTAAGTATGGGGGGGTGAATGACTTGAATTGTTCATATTCGTCCAGTTTCATCACTCCTGTTGTTGCTTATACTTAGGGATCCTTTACCCTAAGTATAGGGGGAGTGATGTTGTTCATACCATCTTTTCGTGTTTATATTTTCTTTTTTCTGATATCTCGATTGTTCTTCAACTTGTTAATATTATTTTTCTATACTTAGGGATCTTTCACCCTATGTACAGGGGGTGACAAGTCGAGTCATTAAGTTTGTTCATTCTTTTCCTCAGTTTCCTTGTTTGTACAATTTTCTACACTTAGGATTAGTTGATCTTAAGTATAAGGGGGGATCATCAACTTCTTTCCTCTTCGTCTATTCTTTGAGTCATTGTTGTATAGTAGTCTTTTCGCTTTTCTATACTTAGCACGAGTTATGTCTTCCTTTGTAGCTCTTTGATCACTATGAGGGCATAATTCGAGCTAAGTATGGGGGGTGTCGTATATATTGTATATATACTTTAGCCATAACTCGTACTTTTATTAATAATATGGCTATTATAATATGGTATGTATATATATTCGTAAAATCCACGTATGTATAAAACCCTTAATCATTTATCCTCCTGTAAATAAAATTCTTTATAAACATAGTATTTAAAATTTATATATAAAATCTTCTTATATAACATTTGTATAATCCTTGTATATACTTGTATATATTTAGTTTACTGACCCTTTTTCTTTCTTTAAAAACCATAAAAATGCTTAAAGTCCATAAAAATTTGCAAAACCTTTTGAAAACTTTTCAAAAAGATTTTCCTTTTTCTTTCTTTTAAAAAAAAGTTTTGTATATACTTCTTGCATCTACATGTGCATTATTTTTCAGAATTAATCTAGAATAAAATTGAAGAATAGAGCTTGATTATGACTTTAATCTGCTTAATTTCAAAGGAACCTTATAAGAACTAGAGTTGAGTCTTTTCAGGTCCTAGAGACTTAATTCTTTGAGTCCACAAGACTATGTTCACATATCATCTTGATTAGTATAAGTAGAATATTTAACAACACATACACGATTCTTCTAGATTGTGTCTTAACTTGGACAAGCACTCTACACATAGCTCTTCATGGATGAGGTGGTGAGGGGCACATCCGTCTTCCTCTAGGGATGGTTGTGCATCTCAACATGGTCTAGTAGCATTGAGGTCTAAAGACAAGATGCTGTGGGGTTGCAATAATGCTTCAAAAGGAGGATAGTCTACTGGATCAAGAAGAAAAACTCCTTATGTACATGATGCACCCTTGTATATATATTAAAAAAATGCAAAAAAAAACTCCAAAAAAGTGAACTGCCTGATTGAAAATAAAATACCTGTCGGAGTATATAGTCAATAAGCAAGGATGAGCTTCAAAGTCAAATTATTGTGAGCATGCAGCTAGATGACTTGGCTACACTGGTCATGCATCTAAACATAGCTAGCTACACTAGCTACGATCCATTCTTTTCGCCATCTCCTCTTCTTGAGCTGGTTGCACTTGAACTTAGAAGGGAATATTCTCGCTCCTCGAGGAAAGAGTTGCTAGACCGGGGGACTAGAGTTACTTTGTTGAGGGAGGCTGTTTCTTTGACACTTTTGAGGTGAGGATCTATATTTCACTTACTGTACAAGTAAAGATTTATAGTCATAAGAATTTGTGTATGTAGACTTGTTTTGATTTGACTGTTGAGGCGACCTGAATAGTAGTCTTGTGGAACTTGAGGGTTGTTAAATTTTAAATCCACTTCTCAATAAGGTTCCACAATACTAATAATCCAAAGGTCCGACCAAGTCCATACTACAATTTTATGAAGATAAGTTTAGTACTCAATATTGTTCTAAGTTCTTTATGTTTCCTTTATTCTTTTATTTTTCTTTTATTTTAATTATTCTTTCATATAAATGTTTGCCAAGGGACTAGCAAAGGTAAAGCATAGGGGGATGATGGATCAACATTTCATCATCTTTATTCATTTATTTTAGCTTAAAATCCCTTATAAAACACCAATAAATATCACTAATTCCATTCTTTTATTAACTCTAATTATTGTGTAAATATTGTATATTTATCACTAATTTAATCTAAAATAAATAAATAAAGGAAAATAAAGAAAAATAAGAGACTGTATATATGCAATAGATACATGTTGAATCAAACCCCGTGAGAAGGTCAAGACTTGACCTGATCGACAAGGAAGAAAGTAGGGGGAGATAAGGCCAAGCACACCAAAAATCCCAGAAATACATTGGTCACTTGTAATTACTCATCACATATATTCCATTATTTTATTCATTACTGAATTCTTTGTAAATAAAAAATATTTCTTCTTGAAAATTGTGCATAAAATTATTTTGTAAATAATAAAAAATAATTGTAAATAAAAATATATAATCTAAATAACCACACTCTCTAAATTTCTCAACACGTGATTTTTATGGGTAAATTATAATAAAAAGATTTAAATTTCTCAGTTGTTGATTGCCCCTCAGATTTAATTTGTTTACATAAAGGTTCAGTCCAACGGGGCATACGTGTCCATGCTCCTGAGTTTTTGGAAATTTTACATATCTAGCCCTGCATTTTTTTATATCATTATTATCATTTAGACCTCAAACTTATAATAATTGCATATTAGTCCATGTGAACCTGCATTTATTTTGCATATTCAAAATCAAATAAAAATTAGCAAAACACATTTAAAATTCTGCAAAATTCATATAGTTTCCTGACATATTCATCTTGCATCCACATTTTACATTTTACATTTTTTATTTTTATTATTTATTAAAATTTAAAAACCTCATAAGAATGTCATGTTTAAATTAAAAAAAATCAATAAAAATATAAAATTTCTTCCAAAAATTTTAAAAATTCTTATTTACTACTTTTGATTTATTTTAATTTATTTGCATTTTTTCATTTTTATTCCTCATAGAGCTCATAAGAAGCATAAAATTCTTAAAAACGTTAAAATTCATAAACATTCTTTTAAAAATATAAAAAAACACAAAACGGCTTTTTGGAAAATATAAAAAATATCATTTATTCTATATATATTTCAACTATTTTTGACATGATTTGTTATTTTTAAATTCCAAAAACATTCATTTTCTTTTCTTTTTTACTTTTTCTTCTATTTTTGATTTATTTAAAGTCTTTAAGAATTTCAAAAAATTCTGGAAAAATAATAAAAACATAAAAAAAGTTTTATAAAATCCATAAATAATTTTTATTTAATTTTTTGGTTATTTTGTAATTTAAAAATATGAAAAGAGTTGAGTATGTGCACGCTTTGATTTTTCTTTAATTATTCATTTATTTTAAAATAATAAAATCTTTTGTGAAATTTAAAATAATATTAAAATAGAAAACCAAATAAAAAATAAAATTCAAATTAAAAAGAATATAAAAAATCCAAAGAAAAAACAGCAACCAAGCATATTGTGAATAGAAATTCCTTGATTCTTTCATTGATTATTCATTGCATAAAATAACCCTCGAGATTTTTGTATCCTCTCTAAGTTTGATCATGTTATTTATACAAGTAAATTAAATATAAAATTCTCTTGCAACATTTTATGTATTTATTTCTGTTTGAGAATTAATAAATTTTTTGTTTGATGCTTCTTTGGGTTGCAACGACAACATTTTCATTTGTGATTAATTCAATGAAATAAAAACCTAAACTTTAGCACTCAACAATATGGTACTGGCCTATCTAAAGGGATAGCACCTCAAAGAGTTTAGGAAGTGAATGCTAAAACTTCTTGCCCTTGTACATCGGGTATGAGAAGCTTGGTGTATGCTAGATGTGGACAAAAGTCAGATATCTGCCATGCAGTGGGAGTAGTAAACTGTTACTAATACTACTATGTAGATAAAAACACTTATTTGCAGTAATAAAAACACCTTCAAAGATGACAAGACTTTTGAGATGGTGATCTAAAAGTCTTATCTTCACGAAATTAAGACTTTATAGATAGTGATCTAAAAGGTCTTAACTGCAGATGCCTTATAAGACTTAAGACTGGGTCTTAGTCTTAGGAGATAGAGATCTCCGGGAATAAGGGTATTCTGATAAGGATAATTGAAATTACATATTAGTTATAATGATTATTGAATTGTAGTGATAAATACACTATAATTGCTTTAACAAAATTGAGTATTGGTTGCATAAGATGCAACATTTGCATTGGATGCGAGCACTGTTACTTGGAGATATCCAGGTACCGTAAAAGGACTTAGCGCAGTCTCTCGAAAACAGAGTGACTAGTCAGCTTACCAAGCTATTTTTCTAAATATCTTATGATTAGCACATAAGTGTGGGTTTAAAGATTAGCCCATTAATGGCTCTTCGGGCTAGTGGGAGATTGTTGGACATGCGAGCCCACGACGAGCCATTATGCAATAAATGTTATTGCAAATATCATTCCCTGATATGAAATGAAGAATAATTAATTTCCATAATAGGTTCCTTAGTAAAATTATGGTTATGTACCATGACCATCTTAATGTTCATACAGTTGTTGATTCAATTGTTAAATCATAGAGGTTGGTGCTTGGATGAATATCTAAAGACTTAGATTGAGGACTCATCAAGCACCATCAAATGATTATTAAGGATGATCTCCAGAATGAGTAGGAGATGACAATCCTTTCTCTCATGGGCTGATATCTAATTGATCTCTTGATGCAGGTCCTCTACATAGGAATATAGATTCGGAGGTGTTAGATAAGTTAGGTCAAAGAGTTGACATAACGAGATCGAGATAACCAAAGACCTATGTCGTATGTTGTCACGATATTGGCACACATCCTATGACCATAGACAGATGTGTTACTATATATTTGAGTATGTACATTTGGCAGACCGATTGGTTGATGATATAATCAAGGTCTATACACCGGTGAGCTTGTGTGCATACAAGGGCATATGAGTAATACGATCTCAAAGGGATCATACAGGTTCATTACTGAACCGGAAAACGAGCTCGCTCATGAGATATTGGGAATCGAATTCCATGCACGGTCGTCTCGTTTTGGAAGCTTAACTGAATTTGTAGGTTTGAGTTAGGCATCTGGAAAGTATATGATCAATACCTGGGTATGATATATGCTTTGGAAAGTATATGATCAATACCAACTACCAATGATCAAATGAGAAACTTAATGATAAAACCATGAAGGAGATAGTATAAACAAGATCTAAAACTTCAGGTTTATTCTAGGTTTTCTAGTATGTAGGATGTACGATTATTAGGAGTACTCGAGGGTGATGTGATCATAAACAATTATATAACCATTACACTTCCATTCTGAGGGAGTGATGAAACAAGTTTGGATTTTAGTGACTCCTCTCAATAGATAAGTAATATGATCTTAGTCCAAATGTTGGACATTGATCTGAATATGATTCAGATGCAATGAGAAGATTAGATTTACGGCTTTGATTTAATCAAATATCTTTGGGAGGTCCCTTCGATCTGAATTTGAGATATGATCTCAATATCCAAGTTACTATTGGTGGAATGTACATTGTTCTTGAAAGTACATTGTTCTTGGAAAAAGTTCACGAATAATTCCTTTGATGAATAATGTATCTAAGCATTGATAAATTGATAATTGAATGTGATTCAATTATCATGATAATGTGAATGTGATTCATATTATTTAGATGTATGAGAATGATGATCCAAGATAATTAAATGTAGTTTAATTATGAAGGATATGAATAAAGTGGATAGAACTATCCACATTATTCAAATATATTATAAATGTGATTTATAATATATTAGAGAGAGTGCTAATTGTAAATAGTATTTATAAGTTAATTATTGATGTGAATTGGATTCACATTGGATGATTAATTGAAAATACAATTTACATGTTATTTATAAGTTAATTAATAGATGCCGGATCTCATGTGACGAGATCAGGCGATTTACCACTTGTATAATCATCTTCCATTGTGAGACGCATGCGTCTCATCAACGTGCTCGCAAGCATCTCCTCCGTCGGGTCAAACTTGAGACATGAGGTCTCTTCACTTAGAGACTTCTATTACAACCATGCTTCAAGAGGTAACCCTAATACCCCTTTGCGGTTTAGATGAAATGATCCGAGAAGTGTTCTTAGATCATGTGGTTTTATCATTTATTCTTTTATATTTCGCAGCACCGAGCAACTAGGGCAACTAGTCGCTCCGATCGCATATGATGCGATCTTCACGCTTCCGTAAGGATCTTTCTATATTCTTTAGGAGG
This sequence comes from Ottelia alismoides, assembly GCA_037367405.1. NCBI lineage: Eukaryota > Viridiplantae > Streptophyta > Magnoliopsida > Alismatales > Hydrocharitaceae > Ottelia > Ottelia alismoides. The sequence goes on from JAZKJV010005621.1 coordinate 718,616, forward strand.
GAGTGATCTAGGGCTTCAGTGTGTATCTAGTATACATAGAGAAGCTTAGGGACATCTCAGACGAGGGAGAAGGTGGTTGTGTGATGGGAGAAAAATAGAAGAAAACCAAACTAGAGTAAAGAAAGGCTCTCCTAGAGATTGAAGAACATGTCGGGATGGACAATGCTTGGGCTCGAGGCTTGTACGTCCTCTGGTTGTCACTTGACCTCCACAATCACAAGAGGAAGCTCGAATGGTCAGGTTAGTGCCATGGCATGGCTAATCGAGCCATGGGTTTCGTTATGAATCCATGATTCGCTAACGTTTCTATCACATTTTATCTTAAAACCCTTAAAAATACATGTAAATATGCATTAATATCCATTCCTTATCAAAAAAACACACTCATGAATAAAAACTCATTTTTATGCATCTAAAAGACATCAATAAAAAATAAAAAAATAAAATATATTAAAAATATAAGAAAACAAGGTTGATTATAAATATGTATATATTGTATAGCATGACTCAAAAGGAAATATAAATATATCTATAAGATATATTTATATAACTTAACCCCTGAGACCAAGTCAGCATGGCTTGGTCGACAAACAATAAAGTAGGGGGAGATAATGAAGGAAATACAAGAATAACATAACATTTGCTCACCATATTAATTCCAGTATTTACTATATATACACAATTTTCATATAATTTTATTTAATTCATATATATATATATGTATTTTTCACTAAATTCTTCACCGTTGTGTATATAAAGATATGTATAAAAATATTAAAATAAGTTAAAAATCCAACTTATATATGTCAAGAAATCAAGATTCCAAATTGTCAATTTACCAACTTCCGAACCTCATTACTTCGTCATACAAACTCCAATTTCACTCTACTCACCTTTAAAGTTCAAGAAAAAATTCTCTCATTGATGAAGGTGGTTTCATAAAAAACAAAGTCTGTTTGTGAAAAGTCGGTTTTGGACCTAATGACAACTGGGATTCTGGACTGTTGAATTTATTATGTACATACTATTTATAATAATAATTTAGCAATTTTTAATTATTTTGTTGATCTTGTAGTTTATTTATAAAATTAAATCCTTATTTATTATTTTAATTAAATAAAAAAACTATAAAAATAGGTAAAAATGAACTATATTATATGTACCTGTATTTATTAATCTATATGAAATAAATTATTAAAATCAATAAAAATTCCTACAAACCTTATTTATTATTACATAAATTAATAAAAAATATAAAAATGGTATCTTATTTATTAAAATATCTTGTTAAAAATGTAAATGTTATTTATAAAGCATATGATATATATTTATTGATATTTTATTTATATATCATAAAATCTATATTATGTATATATATGTAAAATATATCATAATTTAGCTAAATGAATTATATGCTCCTTTAGTTTTATATATATTTAAAATAACTTTATCTATTATTTATTACATAATTTATAAGGTATTTTTACCCTTTGAATTATTATGTGCTAACAAGTGTCAGCACCACATGCATCTTCTTCAAGAACTCCATTCTGTTGCAGCTGATTGAACGACCAACTTCAAAAAATTTCACAGCCTTTGATTAATAACCTATCACCAATTTAACTCTTGGATCCTTTGCTCTGATCATCCATCATCCACACCATCTATTTTCTTCGACCCAACTACCTTTCTTCTCATCTATTAAGTCCTAAAGGTTGGCATCATCCAACTAACTTTTCCACTTTCCAATTACAACTGAACGAGAACCCTACTTCCAAGCTCTATATCTTTATCCTTGGATGACAAGTGAGGAAGGTGGACAACCTGCGATGAAGTGGGAGGACTGGAGAGGAGTTCCAAGGTCTCTTCAAACTTGAATCGCAAGCACACACTTGTGTAGAGCTCTAGGAACCTTGCCGACATGTTGAGCGAAAACCTAGGAGGTAATATACCTTCAACCCCATGCATATTTCATATGTGAAATTTTGGACTTTTTAATCACCTTTTAGCCGATATAATCACCTTCTTATACACCCTAGTCATCCTTCTCGAGATTGCAACCAAAATCCCCTCCTGATTTGATTCGGTTCTTTGATATTTTTTGAGTTGAAAATCATACTGTTGAACTTGCTATATTATGCAAGAACACAATCCATTTTCTAAGTCGATTATATTAGAATTCAGCTATATTATCATCTTGCAAGTACTCCAACCTCTTGGAGTGATCAATCATCATTATTGGTGACACATTCCATGCATTAACTAAAGGGAAGGTTTAATTTGAAGCTCAAAAAAGCTGTGCAAGAAATGTAGAACTTGGAACCCTAGAAGCTCTTGAATCTTCATCTTTGACGCACCTCTCACAGTAGGGGAGTTCGAAGGGGGAGGAGCCCCCTTCTGGCCCTGTAGAAGCTGCATCATCCTCGTGTGTCGCTGTCGATTTCCCAAATCACGTCTAAAACAAAATCAATCGCCACTGTACCCCAGAATTGGGGAAGAACTCAAAGAACTCCAAGACATACATAATCACAATGAATGTCAGCGATTGATGGACCAAATCGCTCCGCGCCATCTAATGTCAGCCATTGAATCTGAATCGGTGGAACATTTGCATCTAAACCCATAAGGTTTTCAAAATTCACGTGCTCCTCTGAACATTTTGATATTTGCATTTAGGTCCCTCCATAATGACCTAAATGCAAAGAACCGATTTTCTTTTACAAAAATTTTTATTTCTACCTTGTATACATTGATACTATTGGGCACTCTAGGAACATTATTTTTCATTGATTTTTCTAGGGTAGTTACCCAACTATCCTAACGTGATTTTTAGTTTATATTTAAAGGATTTTCATCACTTATTGTCTTTATTTTGAATTTCCGAACTTTGTCTTTATTTTGACTTTTGTTGTGTATTTTCTCGAGCTCGTTGCTTGGTTTCTCTTAGCATCATTACCTATATAGTATCATCTATATCTTACTCCTCCTATCCACTATATAGTATATCATTTGAAAAATATATTCTTCATTTAAAAAACAAAAATATCGTTCTTTTCTTTCATTTTCACCATTATATTAGAATAGTATATTACCCTATATTCCATGATTATATCATATCACCATTTTTGCCAAATTAATCATCTTTTGAAAATCAAATAAAAATTACAAAATAAAAAATAAAAATTTGCAAAAAAGAAAACCATAAAAACTTAAAACCACAAAGTTTTCGAAGAAGAATTTCAATCACAAAATCCAATCTTAAGACCTAAGTATACTTCTTTCCTCCTTGTGTTTGACAAAGGGACACTTACCTTGTAAATATCAAGTGAAATAGAAGAGAGAGAGAGAGAGAGAGAAATTATTTTCTTATTCATCTATATTTCCTACTCTCTCTTCTATATTTTTGTTTCATCAACATGCTTCTCTCTGTGATCGCTAAAATCCGATGACATAAATAACTGTGAGAGGAGCACACACATCATCTCACAAAAGCAAAAACTCCATAATCGCACTTTAATTTAGCCTCCCACTGTCACGAGGAGGAGAAGAAGGTTAGGATCTCACTCCTGAATTGGTGGACATCCGCTAAGGAGGTAGGAGGATGTGGTTTTGAAGATATGGGAAGCAGTGGTCGAAAGTCAATGTTCAACCCCCCCCCCATCATGGATCGTGGGGTGGAATGGATGGTTAACGATCGAGAGTGGAAGAAGGTGCTTAGGGTTATGTCGGGGAGGTAGAGTGACGTGGAGAGGAGGCATAAGGCAATTGAGAAAAAGTGGTAAAGAGGGGCACTTGGTGAGGTGAACGTGGTTGGAGCGGTAGTTGGGAGGAGGAAGACGAAGCCTCTACCATTGGATCATGAGATCCAACGGTTGTGATGGAGGCAGATGCAGGCGACTCTGATGCGTCAGATCAAATATATCAAGCGGACAGGAGGTGATGCTGGCATAAGCGAAGGGGAACCATCATATCCAAGGAGATCCATTGAAAATGAGGGTGTGGTGATGAAGGGTTGGCTACGTGACTTCTCCAGAGAGAGCCATGTGGCCTGATTTGAAGAAAAGAAAAGAATGCATTTTTAAAATAAAAAATAAATAATTAGAAGCTCCAAATAAAAAAATATTGAATATGAAAGTTGTAGTCTTTTCAAGATATACAAGTTGCATGTAGAATAAAAAGTCAAACTAAGCCATTTATACATAGATATATTTTGTAAGTATTTTTAAGTAATTTAAAAGATACTTATTTCAATTTCTTTTGGTATTCTTGTGTTTTTAATTTATATTTAGTGTCAAATATTGCAATATTAATCTAATTTTATGGGATTTTGATAATTTATAAAGATACAGAAATAATGGTACATTAATAGAACTATTTATATACACAGGGTTAAATATTAATGTTAGTTAATAAGGTTTGAAGCTTATTGAACAGTTCAAGTAAGAGGGATAATAAATAGAAGATATGATGATAAATCATGGATTTATCACCCTCATAAACTTTAACCATGCTCATCCTCGAGAAAATAAAGAATGAATAAGTTAGAATAATCCCTGACTGTGCATGTGGATGTTCAAGACTTGATTCAATAATAACCCTCGATTTTAGTGATTTTAAAATTCTAAGCTGAATCAATCTCTAATCAAAAGGAATCCAATTTCCTTAATTATCGCACTCTCTCTTTATGCATATGGCATAAGGATATGACATTAAGTGTGACTGCATTTATAAGAGTCGAGTTGAAGCATCATTCAAAGTTCCAGTTTAAGAGACTCTCCCAAGAACCCAATCCTCAAAACTAGGGAATAAACCATTTATTGCATCTAATTTGCTGTCTATTTAATTGTCAATCTAAAAAGTGAAGATGGAAAGCCAGTAGATGGAGGGCATAGGTTTGTGTCTTTTCTTCTCTCCATCTCATTGGAATAAGGATACTCTCGAGTGACTTATTAACTCAACAAATATATATTTTTGGTTGTTGATTAGTGCGTCTTTTAAGAGAGTGCCGAGTCGTCCGCACTTTTTTCCTGGGAATGCACTGGGTTGTGTCTCTTTTGATTATTTAATATACCTTCGGCACCCATACCTGTACAACTATACGATTGTTGGGTCGAGATTTCAAGTTTTGAATTATCAAGATATGAAAATAAATACGCAGTGGGCGTTGCAACCCAAATATCTCGCAACAAACGAACAAAAAAATTTTCTTCTCAAGCTACAAAATTAATTACAAGAGAATAATGAAGCGAGAGAAAATTTTGATACTTATTTATTTGTATAGCAATAGGATCGAACTTAGGAAGGCTACAATTCCCGAGGGTTATTCAAATAATCGAAAATCAATTAAAAGAAAAAGGGAATCTCAAATGCAAACTATCTTGATTTTTTTGTGAATTTTTTGTCTTTTCACATTTTTTCAATTTTTATTTCTAATTTTTTTATTTTCTGATCTTCAAATTTTTAATGATTTTGATTTTTGTAGTTTTTTATTTTCAAAAATAAGGAACAATATGCACAAGGGAAGAAACACACACACCACACTCTTTTGTATTTTTCAAATAGTTAGAAATGTCCAGAAAATTATAAAGAAAACATTTTTGGGTTTTAAAGCCTATGAAATGTTTTTGATAATTTTTGTAGAATTTTCAGATTCTTTGTATTTTTCTAAAAATCAAATAGTGGCAAAAATGATAAACTGTGAACAACATGGAGTAATTTGCAACTTAAAAATATTTTAATGCCTAAAACTCTAGGAGACTATTTTTATGCTAAAAAATATACAAATATCTACACAGAAGAAGTGAAATAACGATTTTTGGATTTTTGTAGATTTTTCTGTGATTTTTCTAAGATTTTCATATTTTTCATTTTTTGGGTTTTGAAAAGAATTAATACATGAAAATTGCAAAGAAATTAATACACAGCAAAAGAAAATTAATCTATTTTTAAATTTTTAGATCAATATTCAAATTTTTATGAATTTTAGATAGAGAAAATGACACTGTTTTTTATTTTTAATGATAACAAATGAAAATAAAATGCAATTACAATTTTACACAATGAAGAGGAATACAACAGGAATATACATAAATATTTATATATTTTTTAGAGCAATGAAAACATTTATTTCCATAAAACTAACATGCAAAATAAACATTCTAGGTTACAGGGACTAAAATATAAATATTTAATGTTTTTGCATTAGAAAATAATAAGGAAATAAAAAATAAGATGAAAAACGCAATCTACCCAAGAAACACATATGCTTGAATCTGGCGGGGGTCTTTTCGTAATTTCTGAAACCTCTAAAGGTTTTTATGCAATTTACCCAATTTTTTTATTTTAAACATAGGGTTCATGTGGATCTTCTCTTCATTTCTTTTCTTCTCAATGTAGTAAGGGGGGCGCCGCCTCTTCAAGCGGGTCGACAGCTAGCGGTGGAAAGTGCCGTCTGATTTTTTCATTCTCTCTCCAGCGTAAGGTGGCGGCATCAACCGTGGATGGAGGCGATGAGCATGGTCGATGGAGGCGGTCTGCACGAGTTATTGCGGTCGTCGGCAAGGAGTTTGCGGTGATACCAGGCAATGGAGCAAGGGTAGAAGTTCGGCAGCGTACGGGTCTTCGCGATGGATGGTGGACGATCTGGCATTGCACGCTCGCGTGCGGTGGCGCTGGAGCTTCAGGAGGTCCGCACAGGGGTCGGTTGGGGCTACGGCCAAACCGCACAACGGTGGAGGAGTGACTTCGTGCATGGTCAGGAGGTAGAGCTCAGTGGCGATGGAAGGGGCTTCGCTCCTAGCAGAGGTCGCGCGACCGAGGCTGGCAACTGTTGGGAGTGGCGTAGGCTACTACAGGCAGCGATTTTTTTTATTTTTTTAAGTTTTTTTGTAAAGCAGAATAACAGAAAAACAAAACTTCTGTTTTTTATTTTTTTTGTATTTGTTTTTTTTTTCTTTATCCCTGCAAAACAAATGTTAGGAAGAAAGAACAATATATGTACATTTTTGTTTTTAATTTTTTTATAAACAAATGAGGACACGAGCACGGCATCTCAGTCCTGATAATTTAAAATGTGAAAAATCAAACGAAGATGTGAGTGGATGTGAATCCTTGCGATGTGGATGGAATCCGCGTCTACGACCACCGTACGCGGCCGGAGTTGGAAGATTGCGTGAGGTAGAACGTGAAGCGATGAGATCTAGAAAATGAGATGAAAAATCAAGATCGATGGCGAATCAAATCATGATGGATTTGAAGATATAGAGAAAAAATGACAGCGAATTGAAAATGTGAAAAAATAAAACTACGATTTACCTAGGATAAAAATAAGAAAAAGAAAGATGGATCTCACCTTAGGAGCAGAAAAGACCGTTATCGCCTCGACGAAGGCCGACTCGCTATCACCGGACGGCTCGGAGGCTAGGCACCCTTCTACGACAAGATAGCTCTCGGAAAATAGGCTCCTCTCTCCAAGGATTGATCAAGTTGAAATAAGGGAGACAGAGCGATATAAATAGATAAAGAATGGAGTTTGAACTTTCGAATTTTTGAATGAAGATAAGAAATAAGAGAAAAAATTGAAATGAGAAAAAGTTAAAATTATTTACAAAAATTATTTTTTTGTATTTTCGTCACTTAATTAAATGGAATAATAAATGTTAATTTTTTTATTTTTTATGGTGGTTATTCAAGAATAGCTACTACATACATATACTATATACATATGGTACATTATATACATAGTTAAATAAGGAAATTAGTTTTTTATTTTAATTTTTTTATTTTTATTTTAAATAATTAGTAAAAATATTTACAAATATAATATGTACAAATAAATGGTAAAATTATGCAAACCACCCCAGAAAATCGACTTTTTAACCATAACTCCAAAAATTATAAAATCATGTCCATTTTAAAGATAATTTAATTTAGAATACAAGTGAAGTGAGTTTGGTTCAATTTGAGTTCATATGGAGCTGGAATTGGTCTTTAAATTATTGCTTAGTGGCTTTTTCCGGTTGTGGTTACTTTTATTCTGTACATGATTTTATTTTGCAAACATTTTTATTATTTAGGACACATTTTTATTTACAACTTTTCTTTTGAACATTATTTTGTTTGAGGTCAATTTATGTATTGTTAAAATAGTGTAAGTATACAAATATACACAACACTTTTTTTTGGATTTTCTGATTAAGGACCCTATCTCCCCTTATTTTATTCCTAGTCGATCAGGTCAAGTCTTGACAGAGGTCTTTGATATATGGATTTGAAATATGATATCAATCCAAGTCACAATACATGGAATGTACAACAACCTATCCTTATCTCCAAGTATCCGCATAGAAAGCATATTGTCCTAGAAAGAGTTCAAGAATAATTCAATTGTTGATAATGTATTTAAGCATTGGGAAATGGATAATTAAATATGATTTAATTATCATAAAATAATGTGAATATGATTCAAATAATTTGAACACGTGAGAATAGTTATCTAAGATAATTAAATATGATTTAATTATCAAAGATATGATTAATGTGTAGATCACTATCCATAATGATCATAATTATTAGAAACATGATTTATAATATATTGGAGAGATTTAATTGTAAATAGTACTTCTGAATTAAATGTTGACGTGAATTGGATTCACATTGAAAATTTGATTGTAAATGCAATTTACATTTTCTATTGGATGTATGATATGATTCATAATTGTTAATGTCGTGATTGAAATTACCAAAAAATAATTTGGAATTATTTTGGTGAATAACTATGCCACAAAAGTTGTTGCACGTATGTAATATTTAGAGAGAGATGAGATCTCTCGATTAAGGAAGAAGAGAGACGCCTTTCTCTTTAAGAGGGTGGACGGCCATGGAGTCCTACTCTTTGTATGGCCATCCACTCTATTAAGGGAAGCATGCTTGTCCTTTTTTCTTTATTTCCACATGAAATTGAATTAAATTGAATTGAATATATTGAAGATTATTTACAACATATTTAATTTATTTTAAATAGATTATTTGTTGTTGCAAACTTTATGCAACAAAATAATGGCCATTGATTGAAATCACAAAATGATATACACTATTGATTATGTGTGCACATGGATTGAGTTCCATGGACATCCAATATGTTATAAAACAAAGACTAGACCTAGCTCTTTCATGACAATAATTGCAAGAGAAATAACTCTCTCTACATGCCCTGAAGATTACGGGAAAAACCTCAAGCGCATCACAGAAGCATGAAGATCACATCATATGCGATCGAGAGCGACTAGTCATACTAGTCGCTCGGGGCAATGGAATTTAAAAAAATAAATGGATGAGACTACATGTTTCGAAAACACTTCTCAAAATGTTTCATCAAGATCACAAATGAGTTCAGGGAATACCTCTTGAAGTGTAGAGCGATCGCTAATCTCTAAAGTAAGAGATTCTCCTATCTCAAGTCTGCTCTGAGGTAGATCGCACTTGCGGGCGCGAGGATGAATCATGTGCTTCCCATAATCCAAGTTGATGATCCGCGCATTGGAAGCTCTTTGATTTCGTCTCATGAACTCCGACGTCTCCTTCATGAGCGAGATGCACCAAAGAAGATGGAGAACCATGAGTAGACGATCCGACAGCATAATGGCGACACGGTGGATACAAGGATCTCTAGGTCAATAATATGGTAGGCCATATTATTGAGAAAGAGAGAGAGGACAAGCATGAGAGAGAGAGAGAGGAAGTTGTTGTATTCTTCACGTGTAAAAGAAAAGATTAGGTCTACCATTTCTTTCATACTAAACTGGATGGTGGAGATGCACTCATAATTCAAATCAATAGTTGAGATTTTGTTGTAAAAATTAACAACAACACATGATTTAATTTAGAAGAAAATAAATATGTTGTAAATAATCATAACATATTTAGATTCAATTAAATCAAAAACCTCCCAAATGAAATAACACTAGAGAGCCTCCTTCCATGTAGGGGGAAAGGAAATAGGCTCTGTCCCATAATACATGCAAAAGATCTCTCTAATCCTAATGTAATCTCATTACATTAAGTCGTATTCATGGAATTTTTTGTCAACAAAATATCACCAAATAATTATTGTAAATTATTTGTTATAACTTCAATCAAAAACCATTGACAAATATGAATTAAATTCAACAACCCAATAAAATATAAATTATATTTTCAGTTAATTGCACCATGTGAATCAAATTCGCATCAATATTTATCGTAAATCTTATTAACAATTAACTCGCTATAATATATTATAAATCACATTTATAATATATTTATGATTAATATGGATAGTGATATCCAAATTATTCATATCCTTGATAATTAAATCATATTTAACTAACTTGGATGTCCATTTTCATATGCCCAAATAATATGAATCATATTCACATTACTCACATTTTTATAATTAAATCGCATTTAATTATCTTAGATAACTCTTCTTATATGTCCAAATAATATGAATCAAATTTGTATTATTCATGATAATTAAATCACATTTAACTATCAATTTTCTTCAATGCTCAAACAAATTATCAACAATGAAATTATCCTTAAACTCTTTCAAGAATAATGTGCTTTCTCCGCGGATACTTGGAGATAAGGACAGGGCGATTGTGTGTTCCATGTCAAATCCCGATCAAGGGGACCTCACAAAGATGTTTGATTAAATCAAAGTTGTAAATCCAATCTTCTCATTGCATATGAATCACATTCATATCAATGTCCAATATTTGGACTAAGATCGTATTACTTCTCTATTAAGAGGAGTCACTAAAATCCAGACCTATTTCATCATTCCCTCAGAATGGAAGTGTCACGGTTATACAATCGTTTACGATCACATCACCCTTGAGTATGCCTAATACATGTACATCATGCATACTGGAAGACTTAGAATAAACCTGAGGATATAAATCAATTTTACACTATCATCTTCAGGGTTTTATCACTAAGGTTCTCATTTTGACCATTGGGAGTTGGTATCGATCATATACTTTCCAAAAGCATACATCATACCTAGGTATTGATCATATATTTTCTAAAAGTATATATCATACTTACAACTTCAAACAAACTTCCAAAGCGAGACAACCATGCACGCAATTTGACCCCAATATCTCAAGAGTGAGCTCTTGTATTTTAGTTCAGTGAATGAACCTATATGATCCCTTTAAGATATAATATTAATCATATGCCCTTGTATGTACAACAACTCGTCGGTGTATAGACCTTGATTAGATCATCAACATATCGATCTCCGAATATACATACTCAAACATATAGTAACACATCTATCTCCGGTCAGAGGATGCATGCCTATATCGTGACAGTATATGACATAGGTCTCGGTTATCTCGATCTCATTAAGTCAACTCTTTGACCAACCTTATCTAACACCTCCGAATCTCTATTCCTATGCAGAGTACCTGCACTAAGAGGTCGGTTAGATATCGGTCTATGGAGAAGAATTTCCTTCTTCCTCTTTGGCTGGAGATCGTCTCTTAACAATCACTTGACGATGCTTGATGAGCCCTCAATCTAACTCTTTAGATATCACCCAAGCACCAACCTCTATGATTCAACATTTGAATCAACAGTTGTATGATCATTAAGATGGCCACGGTACATAACCCTATTGTACTAAGGGACCTATTATGCAAACTAATTTTTCTTTATTTCGGATTAGGGAATGATATTTACAATAACATTTATTGCACAATGGCTCGTTGTGGGCTCGCATGTCCAACAATATCCCACTAGCCCAAAGAGCCATTTATGGGCTAATCTTTAAAACTCACACTCATATGCTAATCATAAGCTATTTGGAAAGATAGCTTGGTAAGTTGACCAGTCATTCTATTCCTGAGAGGCTACATTAAGTCCTTTTACGGTACTTGCATATCTCCTATTAATAGTGCTCGTATACAATGCGAATGTTGCATCTCATGCAACAAATACTCAATTTTGTTAAAGCAATTCTAGTGTCTTTAACACTACAATTCAATAATCGTTACAATCAGTATGTAATTTTAATTATCCTTATCATAATGACCTTATTCCCGGAGATCTCTATCTCCTAAGACTAAGATCCAGTCTTAAATCTTATAAGGCATCTGTAGTTAAGACCTTTTATTTCACTATCTATAAAGCCTTAAGTTCTTGAAGATAAGACTTGGAGATCACTATCTCAAAAAATCTTTATATCTTTGAAGGTGTTTTTGTTACTGCAATCAAATGTTTTATCTCTACAGTAGGATTAGTAACAGTTTACTACTCCTACCGCATGGTAGACATCTAGCTTTTGTACACATCTAGCATACATCAGGCTTCTTATATCTGATGCGTAAGGGCAAGCAGTTTTAGCATTCACTTCCTCAAATCTTTGAGGTGTTATCCCTTCAAATAGGTCAGTATCATATCTTAAGGGAAGGAGGCCTTCCTTGGGGTTTTCCAAAAAAATGGAACGTGTCCAAGGTGTACCACTAATGTGACGATTCCAATTCCCTCTTCTCTTTGTTTCTGAACAACTTCAAAACTAAAATCTAAGAGATATCCTTGATATCTATTATCTCAAGGTATGGAACAACCAGATTATAAAACACTTATTATCATCCTTATAGCATTCCGAATGATTAGGACCTTATCTACATTTTAGCATGATGTGCACAATGGCACTCCCACTAAGATTCACATGGTTCATCAAGATTCTATCTGAAATCATAAGATTTATAATTATATCAGATATGATGCTTCAACTATTAGAAGCTTATTTGAGTCCTTATATGGAGTCCCTTAGCTTGCACACCTTGCATTCCTCATCCATGAATCCATGGGGCTACTTCATATGAATATCCTCGGTAAGGAATTCATAGAGGAATGCAATCTTGACTTCCATCTTGAAGATGTTATAGTCAAGTTGTGTAGCTATAGTTAGCAATAATATGACGGGTTTAAGCATGGCCACTGAAGAGCAAGTCTCATCGCAAGCTATTTCTTCTCTTCGTGTATATCTTGTAGATTCGAGCTGCGCTATGAAGGTCTCTACCTTCTTATCAAGTTCCCTATTTCTCTTGAAGATCCATTTACACCTACCCTTATAGGTGGATTTTCGATGGTCCATACACAACACTTGTGTATGAAGTCTACTTTAGACTTTATTGCTAGCGTCCATCTTTCCATGTCATGATCCTTAAAAGCTTCATCATATGAAGTCAGATCATTGTCAGACTTAACTGACAAATGGAATCCATACCCTTTAGGTGGTCTTACCACCCTCAAACTAATTTGAAAAAGGTATGAGTGTTTCAACTTTAATTATCCTTTTTGTTTTCAATTTCAGGAGCCTCATTATCCTCTCAAGATTCAATGAGTTCTTTTATTTCATTTTCATCTTAATTCTCAAGAAAGTCATCCTCTAAGAATCACATCCTTAGAGATGAAATCTAAGAATCTCAAGGTCATAATGTAGGTATCTAATATCAACCTTTATTTTCCTAATGAAGTAGCACTCTCTGGTGCTAGATTCCATCTTACTTGCATCCATGAAAAGTTATGGACCAAGAAATTCTAAATCCCCAAGTGTCCAACACAAGGCTAGGTTCCAAAACATAGCTTATGAGGGTTTTTTAAGGTTTAGATTCGTATGGAATCTTATTAAGGATATATATTGTAGTCTCTACTGCATATATACTCCGACACTAAGAGGTAATTATGCCAATATTCATCATTTATAAAATCATGTCACACATGATCCAATTGCATCTCCCTACAACTCTATTGATTTTAGATGTATTAGGAGGAGTGAGATAGGAATGGCATTCCCTTATCCATAAGGTAATTCTTGAATTCATATAACATGTACTTGCTACCTAGATTGGATCAAATTCATTTTCATCTTCCTTCAAACTTTGGTTCTAAACCAAAAAAACTTGAATCTTTGAACATTTTAAAGGTTTCTAAGGTGAAGGGAAGAAATCTCATATCACAAAAAATTTATTAATAAATATCATATATCATTAATGTTTATTGTGATATAGATGATACGCATGCATCAATATGTATGAGAACTTGAATACCTTGGCATCTAACACCATTCTTATAGAAGGGTGTATTGGACATTTCACATTGAATACAATATTCACAAGTATGTAAAGATTTGAAATTTCAGACAATCTAAAGTTTCATCTCTTACTAATCTTTTGATCACATCAACAGACATTTGTCCAAGGCTTGATGTCAGATCATTGCCATGTGATCTTCATCCTCCTACTGATATTTTAAGGTTAATTTTTAATATTTAGAAATGTTAACGACCCATTAATTAATTTTTTAATTTAGTGGAGTCCTCTAAATGTTAGATTAATATCTGAAATATATCCATCATAACTCCTTATGATAGGTCTAATCCAGAATGCATGTTCATTTCCAATATTTAGAAATAAACAATGAATGTATTCTAATATCTAGGCCATAGAGACATTCTCTAAAACTAAGGGTTCTTCCCCTGAAAATATGTAGTCTATCCATCCAATGGAGATTGTTACAAAAATTGCATGAACATCCATGTGGATGACTTGAATCTTAAGATCAAAATTTCTAGTCTCTTAAAACATATGCAACCAATTGCAAGCGTTATTAGAAGAATGAAATGTAATTTTAGTCTTCGGTCTTATATAATAAGCAGGTCAATTTCAATGATCATATGTAGATGTATAATATGCCGATGCACTATCCGAGTCCTTCTTTAAGGATGTTAGATAGTCTACATAGTCATACTATAAGTGCATCAACTTGTTGTAGTATTGGTAGTCATTCAACTCTTTGGATAACACATGTATGGAAGTCACAAAAGTACAATCAACTCTTTTACTTTCTTTCTTACTTTGGTCCGACCCATGCTTCCACTGCGCTCCCTCAATCTATAAACAGCATATGTTTAAGATAAAGGATCTATTAAATTGATCATGTCCTCAAGGGACTTCAATATAAGAGTATCTCAATATTTATACATGCATCATCATATTCATATAATATGAATATTATGAAGCTTTATAAAATACTTAAGTTGAGACAATAGAATGATGACACACATCATATCTACATCCATTTTAACTCTAACAAACTTTGGTTCAGGTAGGTACTCAAGCATCTTGAGTACATCTTCTCTTATCGACCACCATTCTGCATAATGCAGTGAACCATGTCATTCATAATTAAATGTTGAGAGTACATATGTATGCCAAAACATCTTCTTAGATTTTATAAGTATTTTCGATAATTATGATCATCATCGGCATGATACTTCCAAAGCACATTCGATGAGAGATCAAGACTATAGAGACATACAAACCATGGGTTGTTGTCCTATTGTCTATTTAATTATCAATCATCATTATTATGAGGAAACTTGCAAATTGCAACCACATACATTATGTGTCCAACTGCATGTACAATATCTTGATTATAGATCCAATCCATGATATTTTACTGATTATTATTTTGTATAGTTTTGAGTGGGTTTATTGTAGGTTATTTGAAATAAGAAATATCTGCATAAATACAAATTTTACTTTGATTAAGGATTTTTATGTCAAAGTTTTCTTGCTTTGTAAACTATGAAAGTCCATTCCCTTATTCACTTTCAAAGTAAGATACATACTTACCATTATATCTCATGCAAGATCTGGGATCTCCTTCTTACCTTTGTTACATACCTATAATATGAGAAAATGTAACTCAGATAAAACGAAGCAGGAACTCATTCCGCCTTCCAAGTTCAATTTGCATTTCCCAATTTGGTTTTTAACACTGGGCCCACCACCCTAAGGTGATGTTGACCCCTCGTTAATTGAACCAACCGTCAACATGATTAGAACTCATTATGCGCAATCCAATATCGCCCCAATAATACGAGGAACCGATATTGGGGTCACTACACATAAGACCTTACTAGTTTGAAAAGCAAAGAGCACGATCTATATGCACTTATATGAAAGAATTGTCACTTTGAAGAGACGTCTCCAGCATATAATCCTTGGTGACGGAACCCTCCGCCTTGACGGGAGACCATAGATGTCACTTATGTGATCATCTATATCCCATTCAAATTTTAATGAATCATAATGAATCATATTGTTATGATTAATTCTTACAAGGAAAATATAATCTATATATAAATATATATTGTGATAATTATTGGATAATTAATTTAATCATGTATTAAATCAATGATCCAATCAATATCCAATAAACAATCTCGATTGTTACTTGATGGATGGTATAATATCAAAATATATATTATTCAAATTTTAATAATTAGAAAAATAAATCAAGATAATTTCAAGCATTATCCTTTCCTTACCCGTTGTCATAGTCAGTACACATAGGATGTGGGACAGACTGCTCACGGAGCAACCTGCTACCTCAACGATCCTCGACTAAACACCATATATGCATCAGGTCAGGATAACGTGATTTGATTTTTGTGTATTTGAGATGTTATTCGACCTTTCAACTGAAGTTAGACCATATAATATTTATCAAAACCATTTTGATTAATATTATAAGGAGATTAGCTAAACAAACCCCCAATCCTATTCAAGAAACAGTTGGAAAGATTCATTGTAACCAAATCGATCAAGATCAATTATCTCATCTTGTTGGTTATGGTCATTCAAAATAATTATTTTTATTAAATATTTCACAAATATTTAAGAACAAATTATTTCAGGAGATTAATCATTAATTTCCATGAATTACTTGAATGACAATCACAGTATACTTGTTCAAGTTTGTTATGTTTCTAGCAATGACATATATTTACCAAAACTAACAAATCTTGAGCAAACAAACAACAAATTATGCAAACTAAATCTCCTTGGTTTGCCAATTTGATTTGCAATAGATTTCAAGTGATATACACATATTTCAAGGCATTTTAAAATCATAATTATCTCTTGATTATGTCCAAAACCATTATTCTTGTAATAGTGGACACATGCACACTAAAACGATCATAACTTGAGCAAACAGATTCCAAATCATGCAAACTCAAGTCCTAAGATTTGCTAATAAGATGGGAAACATAATCTAAGTAATAAACTCACGTTTTAAGGCACTTAGATAGGGAAAAATCGTACAAAATAGGTTTGCGGGAATAAAAAGCGATGAAAATTCGTAGAATCAAAAATTCCCATGCCATCCTAGGTTTGTGGCTCATATCCTAAACCTCTAACCTGCATCTGATACCACTTGAAGGTTATGGGAAAAACCTCACATCGTGGAAGTGTGAAGATCACATCATATGCGATCGGGAGCGACTAGTCATACTAGTTGCTCAGGGCAACAAAATTTAAAAATTTTAAACGGATGAAACCACATGTTTCGAGAACACTTCTCAAAACGTTTCATCAAGATCACAAACGAGTTCAATGAATACCTATTGAAGCGTGGTTGTGATCGCTAATCTCTAAAGTAAGAGATTCTCCTGTCTCAAGTCTGATCCGACGTAGATTGCACTTGCGGGCGCGAAGATGAATCGCGTGCTTCCTGCAATTCAAGTTGATGATATGAGCATCGAATCTCTTGGTATGGACTCATGAAATCCGACGTCTCCTTCACGAGCGAGATGCACCAAAGAAGAGAGAGATCCACGAGATCCGGCAGCATAACTGCGATGCGATGGATACAAGGATCTTTATGTCAATAATATTGATAGCCATATTATTAAGAAAGAGAGAGAGTGGACGGCCATGAGAGAGAGAGAGAGAGTTGTTGTATTCTTCATGTGTAAAAGAAAAGGCTAGGTCTACCCTTTCTTTTATAGTAAATTGACCGGTGGAGATGCACTCTTAATTAAAATTAATGGTTGAGATTTTGTTGTAAGCATTTACAGCAACACTTAATTTAATTTAAAAGAAAATAAATATATTGTGAATAATCATAATATATTTAGATTCGATTAAATAAAAAAACATCTCAAATGAAATAGGACCAGATAGTCTCCTTCCATGTAAAGGGGAAGGAGATAGCCCCCTTCCCCTTATACATGGAGGATGGCCACCTTGATTGGAGAGAGAAGATCTCTCTCTCCGATCATATTGTAATCTCATTACATCAAGTCTTATTTCATGGAATCTTTTGTCAACAAAATATCACCAAATAATTATTGTTTATTTGTGATAATTGCAAATAAAAATCATTGATAATTATGAATCAAATTCAACCACCCAGTAAAATGTAAATTATATTTACAATTAATTGTACAACTTGAATCCAATCCACATCAACATTTAATTTGTAAATCTTATTTACAATGAATTCTCTCTAATATATTATAAATCACATTTATAATATATTTGTGATTAATATGGATAGTGATATCCATATTATTCATATCCTTGACAATTAAATCATATTTAATTAACTTGGATGTCCATTCTCAAGTGCTCAAATAATATGAATCATATTCACATTATTCACATCTTTGATAATTAAATCACATTAATTATCTTAGATAACTCTTCTTATATATCCAAATAATATGAATCAAATTCATATTATTCATGATAATTAAATCACATATAATTATCAATTTTCCTCAATGCTAAGACACATTATCAACAATGAAATTATCCTTGAACTCTTTCAAGAATAATGAGCTTTCTCACGGATAGTTGGAGATAAGGACAGGGTGATTGTACGTTCCACGTATAGTGACTTGGATATTAAGATCATATCTCAAATCAAGATCAAGGTGACATCTCAAAGATGTTTGATTAAACCAAAGCCGTAATATAATCTTATCATTGCATCTAAATCACATTCAGATCAATTCCACATATGGATTAAGATCATATCACTTCTTTATCGAGAGGAGTCACTAAAATCCAGATCTGTTTCATCAATCCCTCGGAATGGAAGCGTTACAGTTATACAATCGTTTATGATCATATCAACCTTGAGTATTTCTAATACTCGTACGCCCTGCATCTGGAAGATCTAGAATAAATCCGAAGATGTAGATCAATTTGACATTGTCATCTTCTGGATTTATCATTAAGGTTCTCATTTGGATCATTGGGAGTTGGTATCGATCATATACTTTCCAAAAGCATATATCATTCCTAGGTATTGATCATATACTTTCCAAAAGTATATATCATATCTACAAATCCGATCAAGCTTCCAAAGCGTGATGACCGTGCAGAAATTTGATCCCAATATCTTGTGAGTGAGCTCATGTCTTCCGGTTCAGTAAATGAACCTGTATGATCCCTTTAAGAGATCGAATTACTCATATGCCCTTGTATGTGCACCAAGTCGGCGGTGTATAGACCTTGATTAGATCATCAGCCCATCAGTCTACCAAATGTACATACTCAAACAAATAGTAACACATCTGTCTATGGTCAGAGGATGTTGCCTATATCGTAACAGTATACGACATATGTCTTGGTTATCTGAATCTTGTTAAGTCAATTCTTTGACCTAACTTGTCTAACACCTTTGAATCTCTATTCCTATGCAGAGTAACTACATCAAGAGGTTGGTTATATATCATCTTATGGAGAAGAATCGCCATCTTCCTCTTAGGTTGGAGATCATCTCTTAACAATCACTTGGCGGTGCATGATGAGTCCTCAGTCTAACTATTTAGATATCATCCAAGCACCATCCTCTATGATTCAACATTTGAATCAACAACTGTACGATCATTAAGATAACCATGGTACATAACCCTAATTGTACTAAGGGACATATCATGCAAATTAATTTTTTATTTATTTCAGATCAAGGAATGATATTTGCTATAAAATTTATTTCACAATGGCTCGTCGTGGTCTCGCATGCCTAACATGCCCCCCTCTCAATATGGTGGTTGTCCACCTTATTGACCTATAGAGCCTTGCAATCGTTGCGATGTCCTTGTGCTGCCGGATCGACTGGTTGCGGGTCTGTGCCTTCTTCAATACATTTTACTCATGAGGAAATCGATTTCGTGAGATAAAATTCGGGGACTCCACGTTCGGATCTTCATTTCGAATTGTCGGGAAGCACACATCTCATCCATGTGCACGTAAGTGCATCCTTCGTCAGATCGACTCGAGGCAGGAGGTCTCTTCGCTTGGAGACATATGGGATCACAAACACGCTTCAAGCGGTAATTCTAATCTTTATGAAATGATATGAGAGTGGTTCTCATATCATGTGATTTCATATTTATATAATTTTTTAATTTTCGCTGCCCCGAGAAACTAGTATGACTAGTCACCACTCATTCCACTCACCCGATCCTGGGATTTTGGATTCACCTTTCATGATTTCCGCACTTGAGACCCTAAAACAGATGATGGAGCATAGGCTGAATCATACTGAAAGCTCTCAGCAACTTCGGCCTCTCAGTAACTTCGGTCTCTCAAAAAAACTCTTCACCCCCAACCTCAATAGACTGAATCATACTTCTCCTCCCACTGTTTGCCACCGCATGGAAAAACCTAGTGCTAACAACTCCATCCTTCACCCAATTCTAAAGCGATCTTTGCTTCCAATCCAACTCCAGCTTCCTATCTTCCTTGAGAATCTTTTATACCACCCCGACTCCTCAATTCATCCTCATACAATTCCCTACAATCCTTCAAGGAGTCCAACGTTACCATTTCCTCCTGAGCCTCATTCCTTCGCCGCTCACGTAGGCTACAAAACTCCTTCCTGAAAGCTCTCATCCTATGACTTTTATTCTCACCCACACTCATTCCACTCACCTGATCCTAGGATTTTGGATTCACCTTTCATGATTTCCGCACTTGAGACCCTGAACCATATGATGGAGCATATGGACTCGAGGATTAGCAATCTCTTTAATATAAATAAGAGCCAGAATGTTGCTCCACTATTTGAGGATATGATTTCACTTGAGGATAATCATGAGAGATTACAATCGCCCAAAATACAAAAAAATGAGAGAATTCTAAAAATCCAAAAAGATTTCAGGAGACACATTGTTGATTCCTTTTGTGAGGAGAGGGCACCCATGCCAACCCATTTTCCCATACAGTCATTCACCACATGTCCTATCTTTGACCCCGAGGATGCCACTATACATATTACTCCTGACAATCCTCGTATACATGTTGATTCTGATCTCCTCCCTTGCATGGAGGAGGTCCAAAAATTCAAAAAAATATTGAATGAACATTAAGTGATGGACACCATTCATGAGATCATTAAAGACCCACTTCACCTGGCCATGACCCATTTATCTGCTCCTCAGCACAAGAAGAGAAAGCGGAGGAGCATATATGAGCGTCACATCTTGACAATGGCAACTGCCTATGCCATCTCCCACCGTCCACATTTTAAGAAAGGGAGCACTGCCACACCTCTTGTGAGTTGCTCCATATCTGACTATTCTTGTGAAAACACTCTCCTTGACGGTGGTGCATCAATCAATATAATACCCTTCTCTATGGTACAGTCTCTTCATCATGGGCCTCTCAAGACAACCAGGATGATGGTTCAATTTGTTGATGAATCTATCAAGAGGCCGAAGGGTATTCTAGAAAACGTTGTCATTCTTATTCAGGGCTTGAACCTCACTTCGGATTTGTCGTATTGCCCATGGAGATCTTCACCCCTGTGGAGCACCCTCCCATCATCTTGGGACAATCTTTCCTCACCTCTGCGGGAGCCGTTATTGATTATGGATCAGGAGAGATTCGCTTCCATTCTTATGTAAGGAGCGATGTGTTGATCACTACACCCACTACTGACCAGAGACCTGCATCCCATGAGAGTGTGCCCGCGTTAGCCAACCTCAAGGACCTTGACCTTGATGATAATATCAGATATTCTTGTTGTATGTTGGATGATAATGAAACCCAAGAATTCCTCTTCAAGGAGGAAGACTCGGAAAGCATAGACTTTGGACTTCCCCCTTCTGTTTCGTGGCGATGCATTGATGACATCTGCAGGATTTACATGATAGACACCTAGAGCGAAAGGCAGACTCTGAAACTATACATGACATACATGATTTGACTACTTTCACTGATGAGTCCGTTCCTATTCACCTTGACTTATATGAGACTGATAAGGCCAAAATTGATTTGATTGCTTTTATAAAGGAATTTGGGCCTTTTGATAAAGATGATGATCCAGTAGAGGCTCGCTAGGTTGGAATTGATCTTACTTTTTCTGATAATGATTTCGAGCCCTTTTACTTTGATGTTTGCGAGACTTCCCATAAAGGACATGGCCACACTACTTCCACTGAGCAGTTTGTGCCTGAAAACTCTAAGACCGTTGAGGATACATTCTTGGTCGATCCTGATCAGCTTATGTCTAATGATGACCCCAATATCGACCTACACCTTGTCAGATCCATACATCAATGGTCCCACAAGAAGATTTGCTTTCGACCTTCTTGACCTTCGTACATCCACTCCTTTTGTATATCCTTTTGTTTCATTCTTTCTTCTTTCGTTTTATCATTCTCCCCTTTTCCGTGTGTATATATGCTATACTTAGGATGTGCTTTATCCTAAGTATGGGGGTGGGGGGTAAATGATTTGTATTGTTCATATTTGTCATGTTCATCACTCTTGTTGTTGCCTATACTTAGGGATACTCTACCCTTAGTATAGGGGGGTGATGTTGTTCATATCATTTTTTTATTTTTGAGTCCGTACATCCTATTCATCGGTTTTCCCTTTAGTACAGTCTTCTGTATTTAGGATTACTTGATCCTAAGTATAGGGGGAATCACCAACTTCTATTCTTTTCATCTTCTCTTTGAGTCGTTGTAGCATAGGAGTCTTTTCACTTTTCTATACTTAGCATGAGTTGTGTCTTCCTTTGCCGCTCTCTGATCACTATAAGGACATAGTTCAAGCTAAATATAGGTGGTGTCATATATTGTATATATACTTTAGACATAACTCGTAGTTTAAATATAATTATTTTTGGGGATATGTATATAAATTCGTAAAATCCACATGTGTGTATAGACTTTGATCACCTTTAAAAAAATAACAAAAAACAAAAAAAACAAAAAATCCCTGTAATACTTGTATATATTTTACTAACCTTTTTTCCTTTTTGAAAAAAACCCTAAAAACTACAAAACCAAAAATCTATAAAAAGTTGCATTAAAAAAATTCACACGTGCATCATTTTTCCCTTCTTTTTCAAAAATCCATAAAAAGTTCAAAATTAGAAAATTGTTTCAAAAAAATTTGCTTTCTTTTTGCATTGCACATATTTCTTGCATTTGCATGTGCATTTTTCAGGATAGTATTGACATTTAAACTAAGTCTGGAATAAAATTGAAGAATGGAGCTTAGTTGGGCCTTGATCCACTTAGTTTTAGAGGAACTTTATAAGAATTGGAGTTAAGACTTTTTCATGTCCTAGTGACTTAATTCTTTGAATCCATAAGACTATGTTCATATGTCATCTTGATTAGTCTAAGTAGAATATTTAACAACACACGCATGATTCTTTCAGACCGTGGCTTATCTTGGACAAGCACTCTACATATAGCTACTCATGGAGGAGGTAGTGAGGAGGCAGAATCTTTTGGCTTTGAGTAGCATACAAGGACAGTACATCTAAGCAGAACCTCTCATCTTCCTCTAGGGAGGGTTGTGCATCTCAACTTGATCTAGTAGCATTGAGGTCTAAAGACATGATGATGTGGGGTTGCAATAATGCTTCAAAGAGAGGGATAGTCTATTAGCTCAAGGGGAAAAACTCCTTATGTACATGATGCACCTTGTATATATTTTCAAGAAAAAGAGAGAGAAAATGCAGAATCTCCAAAAGTGGACAGGCTTGATTGAAAAGTAAAATGCCTGCCAGAGTGTATATACAATGATAAAGAAAATAATAATAAGAGCTTTAAAGTTAAATTTTTGTAAGCTTGCAGCTGGATGACTTGGCTACACAGGTCATGCATCCAAGGATAGGTATCTACACTGGTTATCGTCCATTTTCTTTTCTCAATCTCCTCTTCTTGAGCTAGTTGTACTTGAACTTAGAAGGGTATATCCCCGCTCCTCGAGGAAAGAGTTACTAGATCGGGGGACTAGAGTTACCTTGTTGAGGGAGGTTGTTTCTTTGCTACTTTTGAGATGGGGAGTTATATTTCACTTACACCGTACAAGTAAATATTCATAGTCATAAGAATTTGTGTATGTAGATTTGTTTTGATCTGACTGTTGAGGAGACCTGAATAGGAGTCTTGTGGAACTTAGATGTTGTTAGGTTTTAAATCCAATTCCCATTAAGGTTCCACCACACTAATAATCCAAAGGTCTGACAGAGCTCCATATTACAATTTTATGAAGATAAGTTTAATACTCAATATTGTCCTAATATCTTTATTTTTATTTTTCTTTCTATTCACTTATTCTTTCAAATAAGTGTTTGCTAAGGGACTAGCAAAGGTAAAGCATAGGGGGATGATAAATCTGCATTTCATCATCTTTATTCATTTATTTTAGCTTAAAATCTCTTATAAAACACATGCATATAATACTAACTCCATATTCTTACTATTTTGCATCCGTATGTAAATATTGTACATTTATTACTAGTTTAACTTAAAATAAATAAATAAATAAAGGGAAAAAAAGAAAAAAAGACTGTATATATGTAATAGATACATGCTGACCCAAACTCCGAGAGAAGGTCAAGACTTGACCTGATCGAGCAGGAATAAAGTAGGGGGAGATAGGGTCCCTAATCAGAAAATCCAAAAAAATGTATTGTGTTTATTGTACACTTACACTATTTTATTCGTACATAAACCTCAAACTAAATAGTGTTCAACACAAAAGTTGTAAATAAAAATGATATCTAAATAATAAAAATATTTGCAAAATAAAATCATATACATAATAAAAGTAACCACATTCAGAAAAAGCCAGTAAGCGATAATTAAAAGACCAATTCCGGGTCCATATGAACTCAAATTAAATCAAACTCACTTCCATTGTATTCTAAATTAAATTATCTTTAAAATGGCTTGATTTCATAATTTTTGGAGTTACAGTTTAAAAGTCGGTTTTCTGGGGCGGTTTGTGCAATTTTACCATTTAGTTGTACATATTGTACTTGTAAATTTTTGTGAATATTTTTACTAATTATTTAACGTAAAAATAAAAAAATCAATAAAAAAATTGAAAAATAATTTCTAACTATGTATATAATGTACCATATGTATATAATATATGTATATAGTTGATATTCTTAAATAACCACCACAAAAAATAAAAAAATAACATTATTATTCAATTTAATAAAGTGACAAAAATATAAAAAAATCGTTAATTTTTGTAAATAATTTTAACTTTATCTTGTTTCAAAATTTTTTCTCTTATCTCTTATCTTCATAAAAATTTCAAAAAAATCAAACTCCATCTTTTATCTATTAATATGGCTCCCTCTCCCTCATTTCAACTGATCAATCTTTGGTGAGAGGAACCTATTCTCTGAGAGCTATCTTGTCGCAGAAGGGTGCCTAGCCTCCGAGCCGTATGGTGACAACGAGTCAGCCTTTGTCGAGGCGATCACGGTTTCTTTTCCGCTCCTAGGGTGAGATCCATAATTTTCTTCCTTTTCAATCTAGGTTAATCGTAGTTTTATTTTTCACATTTTTTTATTTCGTTGTCATTTTTTAAAGATCTTAGAATTCCCATCACGAGTTGATCTGCATTCGATTCCGATTTTCCATCTCATTTTCTCGATCTCTCCACATTCACGTTCTATCCCGACGATCTCTCAACTTCGGCCATCACACACGGTGGTCAGAGAACCAGATTTGATTCTTCCATTTCCTCGAATCCCCTTTCACATCTTTTTCAAATTTTTTATTTTTTAAATAAGCATAGATGATGCATTGTGCCTGAGTCGTCTTCTATTTCAAAAAAAATAAAAATAATATATATACTTTTTCTTTCTAACATTTGTTTTGCAAGAATTTACAAAAAAATAAAAAAAATTTAAAAAAAGAGTATTTATAGTTTCTGTTTCTAAAAAATAAAAAAGTTTTTTTTATTTAGTTTCTATTTTTATAATTGAAAATAAAAAATAAAAAACAACAAAAGGCAGCAGGCACCGCCCTACAGCTGCCGACGGTGCCCGCCGCCTCCATCTGCCGCTAGCCGCCCCGCTCTTGAACCACCTGCAATGCTGCCGCCAACCGCATAGCAACCGCAATGCACCCAATCCAGATGCATTCCAGCCGCACCACTTAATCCACCCATCGACCCACGCGTCGACGCCTCCGTAGAAGCGCTGCATCAACCTCCAACTCCTTGAGCAGACCACCAAGACCTTTACCGCCATTTCGCAAGCGTAGCCAGAAACCCCAGTCGACCTCGCCGCCACTGGGGGCGTGTGTCGCCCCCTCGTGCGTCAGCCCCAAAACTCCTAGGCGTGCGTCTGCCAGCGACGTTGATCTCTGAAGCCCCTTTGATTTTGAAGAAGAACAAAGCCCATCGCCCTCGAGCGAGCAACTCGCTCCACCTTGTCATGCTCAGCCACCACCTCGACTACCGTCCGCCATCGCACCAAGCCCCGCCGCCTGTAGCCTGCATGAGAAGAAAGGAAGAGGGGTGGCGACACCCCTTCCCTTGGTTTTGAAGAAAACAAAACGAAGAGAATCCCTAGCGGGAATAAAGAAAATTGAAACAATTGCATTCTACCCTTTGGAAGTTTTCTTAATTGCAAAGAAGAACCCTGCCACCATATTGAAGCAAATATTTTTGGGCAAATTTGCATAAAAGCCCCTGAACTCTCTGTGTATTACAAAGAGGCCCCTACAAGAGTCAGACACATGCGACGCATGCATTTCCTGGGTAATTTGCGAAATTCTCTTGTTGTTTTTCTGTTATAGTTTGATGCACAAACAATAAATATTTTCAATTCAGTCCTTCATTTCCAGACCCTATTTCGCATGCTTTTTATCATTGAAATAAATAACATTTCTACTCAATAAATTTTGCCAAAATTAATGTTATCTTCTGCAAAGTTGTTCTATCTGCAATATTTTTTTAATTGCATTTTATCGTCATTTGATATTGTTAAAAAATAAAAAACATTGCATTTTTTCTTGCTTGAATTTTGAAAATTCATAAAAAAATCGAATATTTCTTTAAATTTTCCAAAAAAAGAGTAGTTTTATTTGTTTATGTTAAATTTCCTGTCCAAATTTCGTGCATTAATAATTTATAAAATAAAAAAACAAAATACTCAAAAACTTAAAAAATCATATAAAAATTGTAGAAATTCCAAAAATAGTGATTTGAGCCCATGTTTGTAGATAAATTCCTCAAGTTTTTCAGATAAATAATTTTCTTAATTTTTTATTTCATTTCATACTTTTTAAATTGAAAAAAAGTTCTATGTGCTCTCTGTTTGCATTTTTCTTGCTTTTATTCATTTTAAACATCCTAAAAAATCTAAAAATTTCTGAAAAATTACAAAAACATTAAAAAACACAAAAACACAAAAATATTTCATTTGAACATTTTTGAACATTTTTATTATATTTGAAAAAAATCCAAAAAACGCATTTCTTCCCTTGTACATATTGTTCCTTAATTTTGAAAATAAAAAATTGCAAAAATCAAAATCATTAAAAATTTGAAATCAAGAAAAAAATTAGAAATAAAAAAATAAAAAATTAAAAAGACAAAAAAATCATAAAAACCAAGATAGTTTACATTTGAGATCCCCTTTTTCATTTTTAATTGATTTTTTATTATTTGAATAACCCTCGGGAATTGTACCCTCCTTTGAGTTCGATCATGTTGCTACACAGGTAAATAAGTAGCAAAAATTTCTCGCGCTTCATTATTCTCTTGTACTTAATTTTGTAGCTTGAAAAGAAAAAAGTTGTTTGTTTGTTGCAGGATATTTGGGTTGCAATGACCACTGTGCATTTATTTTCATATCTTGATTTAAAATCCTGAGAATCACATCTCAACACTGTTCGATCAAGAATCGGCATCATCTCGATCGTTAAAATCCACCCAAAATCCCGCCATTGATCGAGACACACATACACACCAGATCAGTTCCAAGCCTCACATCCGAGCCTTGTGGTTCGGCCTTCCCAAAGCAAGCGCATGAAGCCATGTGGAGGACCCGAACCAAGGCTGCCTGAGCCTCACCTCGCCTCACGTGCGTCCTTATGTACGAGCATGTTAATTTGCAGTCGGGCCCTTATGACTTCCAGACATTACAAGAGCATCCCCACATGGGGTGAATTGCACCCACACAACTTTGGATAATTACAAAAAGATCCCTTCAAAGGGTATAATTTAAAACTTTTAATTATTTTTATTACGTGTAAGTCCATGAACTTCAATTTATCATAACTTTGAGCATATGTTATTGATTTTTTGCATTCTTGGTGTCATTTTGAACCTTGATTTATTCTCTATCGTCTAGAATAATGAGATTTATCTCTGGAGACATTTTTTAGCATCAATTAAATTAAGGAGTCTATTCCTTATATTATGTTCGTCTTCTAATTCATAAATTCTATTACTCAATAAATTGCTCATAAATTTGTGGAATTTGGGAAATTGATTGATTAAACATTTATGTAATTACTTGCTCATTGAGGGAGGCTTCTTGAATTCATTGGCTAAACTATTGAATTGAATTGACTTGGCTCGATCTCTTGGCTTGCATGATTGCTTGGTCTGCATCTATCATTGCATTCATCTTGTATTATTTCACCCATCATATAAAAACCACAAAAAATGCATTTATTTATTTCATGTCCCACATAACATAGCATTATTCCTTGCATTAAAGTTATTTTTGAAAATTCATGCATCATATTTCTTTTCACATTAATTACATGTCTTATTTAGAAAGCCATGAAAATCTAAAAAATACAAAAAACACCTAAAATGTTCACTTCTCTTAAAAGCCTAAAATTTATAGATTATTTACTTATAATTTCGATACCATCATATTATCTTCCTGATTTTACCCAGGTAAAATAAATAACTTGACTGTATCGAGAATTAATTTTCCATATCAATTTCTCGGTGTAGTAATTTTTTATGTTCTAGAATCTCCCGACTACAACAACTTCGATAGTAATTAACAAGGGTGATTTGGAGCCCATCGGCTACAAAAAGATGGCTTTGCCTCTCTTTCAAAGCATGTTTGTGCCTCCCAATATTCTCTTGCCTTGGGAATTAAAAGAAGAGAAGAGTCTTAAGAATTCACTTCTCATACACGTAGACTCTTCAAGTCCTTACACATCAAACCTTGCCAAGCCTCTCTTCTCTCCATTGAAGTGGCCTTGTGGAGGAGAAGATCGTCTCCTTCTCCGTGCTCCTCGTGTGTGAAGAAGGATCTATTTCGTACAATGAAATCAGGAGTTTGATCATCCTTATGTGGACAAGTTTAAGAAGTCGACATCAAGTTCGTGGAAAGAAACACGAGTCATCATCGTGTCCACGAGAGAAGTAAGCACATATCAAACTTGATTCACGAGGTCTCTTACTTTAGAGACTCATGCTTTAAGAGGTAACCTTGTTCTCTTCCTAATATTCATAAGAATATTTGAAATCATGTTTGAAAATTATTTCCTTGAAGTATAGGATTTTACTTTGTATATTTTTTGTTATGCTAAAACTAGCGTTCATATGATAAACACTTCGAATATGTAAAATGTTTGCTATTTTTTTCGTGTTTTCATGATGTGAAATTGATGAAGTTTTATTTACTTCCTTCACAAGGGAGGTTCATGGCAACAAAACATGGCCTTCTTGTTTGAGGTCGATCAAGCCACATCTTCAGCAGCACTAGCATATTCCTGGGTCGTGTGTTGATCAGGGGTTTTATTTGCATATGAGGACGATCTTTGATGCATTGGAAGCCATCACTGTAGAGCAGAATCGTCACGGATACCAAGCCATAATAGTTTCCATAGGTTCTTCACTCGATCGTGTGCCGAACGATGACAGTGAAACCTTTCTTCGATCCACCGTCATCAAAGCGATAAAAGCACCTCATCTTATCCATCAGTCATCTTCGACTCTCTTAAAGCCTCGAGGGCCTAACCATCGAGATATCGTAGCTCATCTCCCACCGAAGCTTCCTCTCCATAGGTCGACCATCGTCATCGAGCTCCTCCTCAAAACCCTTCGAGCCAAAGCTCCCTCGTCATTATCCATTCCACCAAGCCATGTTGTTGAAACCAAAACGGAAGAGGAGGAGGTAATCTCTCAGATCCCACCTTCGAGATACAAGCATCGTTGTGCCCCATATCCGATCTCCACCTTTGGATCACGCGAGAAGGATCCATCATCGGGACAAAGGTATTGCTCATCTGAGCAGCAAGTTCCAAGCACGCTAGTCATGTGCTTCTTGCACATGACCGAAACATTTACATAAAAACCCCCATCAAGTTCTGGAAAACCCAACCAAATCCTGCCTACTGGAAGATGGGCAACGCATGCACTTCACATGCACCAATGTGAACTTTTAGACATACCTCGACAGTTTATGCATTTATAATGCCCTTAGGCACAGATTTCTTGATTCTATTTTTATTCTAATTATTGCAAATATAACCATGTAATTGAACCTCATTTTGAACCATCATTAAACACTATTTTTCATTTCTAAAAATTGCATTGTACAATACTACTAACATTGTTTTATTGTGATATTTATTGGTAGTTTATGGAGCATTGCTTGATTTGATATAATTAGTTTTGTGGAATATATTTTAATTTGCTCATTCGATGATCATAAATACATATTAAATCGACATTTGTTCAAAAAAAATCCCAAAAATCACATATTATAGGATTGATTGTGCTTGAACATGTGCCTAAAAATCATATAAGTTGCATGCATGTTGTGGTCTAAAAAGAATTGTTTGATGTTTTTTGTAAGTGATTTTTAGTTAATTCATCACTCAATATTTTTTAGATTTTAAAGTTCTTTCAATTCCTATTTATTATGGCTAGTTAGATAATTTTCATTATAGAAATACTTGTGTTATATATTTATTAAAATAAATTACCAAAAAGCACTCATTTGCATTTAGAAATAATTAAATATTCATATTACATCAATAAAATACCAAAAATTCATAGTAGCTTATTTTTAAATCATTAAATAGTCTGACTAAGTTTCATGATTTTCGATGTCGATTTGGTTGATAAATTATCAAAACATCCATGAACTTGGTTGCATTTGCATATTCACATTTATTTGCATTTTTAAAATCTTAAATATTCTTCTTGTGCATTTCATGATCTAGAAATTAATCTTAAATATTTGTTGCCACCCTATGATGGACCTTGAGCTTGTCCATGTTAAATAAATTACCGCATTGAAATTGATTGGTTGTTATTTTAATTGTATTTTTGATAAATTGCTATTTGTCCAAATGCATCGTAATTCTTACCAATTAAGAAGGGTAAAAAGTGATATGTCATTCCCTTATGAAAAAATTAGACCTACATGAGCTAAACAATATAGATTTATTTCTTTCAAAACTAAACCTTAATTTTACAAACAATGGTCTACATAATCAATACTAACGACCATTTATGTATATTTATACCATGTCACCAGAAGGAAGGATCTAGAATACTAAAGCAAAAGTTTGACATTGAGAACACTTTATTGATATTTTCAACAGATTATTTTTTTGTAATAACTTTTTTATATGTATCCCAAACTTCATGATATTTGATGTAGTTTACATGCACTCTTTTTGTTGATATTTTCTTATTTACACGTTGAAATATATAGCATTAACATCTCCACTCTTGCGGAATATGAGCGTGTATGTGCAATATTTAATATCCACACAGAATTTAATTATGGCAAGAATCCATTCGTACACTTGGAAAAAATAGGCTTTTAAAATATGCAAAATATCATCTTAAAAACATGAGATTCTATCATGGCATGTAATGTTCAAACACACGGATATGACATTTTTATGTCATATTTCAGTTTTATTAATTGATTTTTCATGTTGCAAAGTAAGGGGATGCTATTTCTATCATCCGACATTTTTTATTTTTAATTTCCATCATATTTTAAATGATTAGAATTTCCTTTATTTCGCATAAAAATTGATGTTGGATCATCCAACCCCCATCTCCACCATACATTTTGTAGAAGAAATACGAGGGTACAAGGGTCAACATCTTACATATATTCCTTCATTTTTCTTATTTGTGTTTAGATCCATAAGCTACGATACCTAAAATATCATGGTTCAAAGGAACTAAGTGCAGATTATTATTATTATTATTATGATGATAATTCCAAGGTTATGAACTAGATTGAAAGCACATCAATACTTCATAATTTTCCCAAAATATCCTTATCTGTTTGTCTGCATCACCTGATGGTCACCATTGGATCCAACTATGGCTGGGGGTCAATGAATTGTTCTTCTATTTACAATTGAGATCCTAACCAAAATCTTGAAGGACTAAATCGGAAGTGATCGTGTACATGGAGATCTCTCCACACACTCCTTTAAACTTTATGGATTTTACCATGAACTCTAAACTTAATCAATTATACCATAACCTTTCTAATATTTGTAATTACAATATGCCCTTGGTAATTTTACTAACTTTGACATCATAACCATTGAAGAGAGGACATACATATTAAAAAGAATAAAAATATACACAGAGGGACATACATGTTAAAAATAGTAAGATTAAAAACGTAGTGGCACACATACAAAATAAAAATAAATCTTGTTATATAATATTTACAAGCCATCTATCAAGCATGGTGTAATATTAAGGGCCTGTTTGGTTACTGGGTTGGGTTGGGGT
Organism: Ottelia alismoides; assembly: GCA_037367405.1. Taxonomy (NCBI): domain Eukaryota; kingdom Viridiplantae; phylum Streptophyta; class Magnoliopsida; order Alismatales; family Hydrocharitaceae; genus Ottelia; species Ottelia alismoides. The sequence goes on from JAZKJV010005621.1 coordinate 751,495, forward strand.
ACACCGGTGTACCTCTCCTTCCAACCCTCTCAATCCTCCTCACAGTTTACTATTCACAGGGGTACAATTTACTATTCACAAGGGTACCCCAACCCAACCCAACCCAACCTGGCTACCAAACATGCCCTAAAAGGCGAGCGAGGAAAGATATTTTGCTAATAGTACAAAACAAGAGTTAGCACAAAGAGAAGGGGACTAAACAGGTCTCCTTCTCCTAGTACCCGTGAAAAGCCTTCCCAGGAGCCATTTATGAGAATGGACCAAAACAAGAGTTAGCCCAATAAGGCACAAAGGGTAACAGATTTTTTCCTGCCACGTCGACGTTCGAAAGGGCGCCGCAATATATAGTCGCACATGCCGCGTCCGCTCATCCCCTCTTCACTCTCGCTCTTTACTCGAGTTGCATAGCCTTTCGAGAGCACCGCAAAACCCTAAAACCCCTGAAAGAAGCCCCATCCTCGCATCTGGTAAACCTTCGTTCTGGAAGTTCTCTCTTCTCATATCTCATAATATATATGCCTCAGATCTGTTTGTGGCTTTGTTTGATATTGCGATTGGTATGTAAGGCAGTGTGTTCTTCCTTGGTTATGTCTGTGAGTGAATGGCTAATGCTGTTATAAATTAATCTCGATTCACTGCGCGCTATCCGCTGATATATGTAGCGATTGCGTGATGCTATTGGCAAGTAGATGGAGTTGATAAAACAGATGCATTTGGGGGGGGGGGGTACGAAGACCCCATAAGGAATTTTTGTTGTCATTGTATTCGTTGGTGAAGGTTTTACGGTCGATCAACTTTATACTGTGGACATCCACCCCTTAATGGGTACGGGCAGCCGCCAAGATTACGCACCGAAGGGAAGTTGCTTTTTCATTCTGCATAAGCATTTGGAAATCACAAAACACCATCTTAGGTGTTGATTTTGTCATGCTGTGTAAGAGTTTTTGGAGTTCTCTGTGCTTTTTGGTGTTAAAGATCCTACAGGGAACCGATCTGGAGCTATTGCGCGTGGAGTTGCTGTAGGATCATCTGCTTGGCTATATCTTGGTTGTTTCCTGGCTGCTGGGAGAGCTGAGAGCAGTGTTGTGGTGTGGGCGAGTAGTCAGTCAGTGCTTTGTTGCAGCATAGGTGTGTTGTGGAGGTAGGGTTGTAGTTGGGCTCTGTACACCAGGTGTTTGATAGTTTGCCTTGAAGGGCTTTAAGATTGTTGTGTGGTATTTGTACACAAGGAGTTTGGCATAATCTCTTAGAAAGTTCGCAGCGGGAATGTGTGGCCAATAGATGGGGCTTTTTTTATAGGTGTATAGAGTTTTGCTTCTTTGTCATTCATCATTTTTGGAAAGAAGTCAGAGTTGAATAAGAAAGTTTTTTGGGGAAAATTTCTACTGATCTTTTAGAAATCCCATTTATGTGGACGGAGAACCGGTAGTGGAGATTTCTGAGGAGGGTGTGAAATCGTCACAAAACCCTTTTTATGAGGTTGATTGTGAAACTTCATGAAGCTAGGGTTGGCTTTTGGGTTTTAGAAACTTTCTAAGTTGAGGAATGTGACACCATGGTGAATTCATTTCGGGTACTTTAGACTTAAATACATATTTTAATTTGATCCACAGAAGAAAATGATTCTCTGCAGACCTATGATTTGAGTGATTTCAATTATTTGAATGAAATGTTTACCATCATTAGATGGTCGACTTATTTAAGTTTGCGAAGTGCGAACAACCCATATTCCAATGCTAATTCAAGTGATATGAATTATATTTGTGTTGCAGCCCTGACTACTTAACTTTTTTCAGCCAATGTCATGTTATAAATAAGAATTGGAGCTTAAGTGCTTAAGCAATGAATAATATATGAAAAACACATAAAATAATGTTCTGAATATTTATTATTGGTTGCACTTTGGAAGAGTGCCAGGCTGGAAAAGGTAGGAAGAAAAGACAAGAATTTGGTTCCTATCATTAAATCAGCATCATGATAAATAAACCAGGGAAGATTCTCCCTTTGAAAATTTGGAGTGTTCAACAATATCCTATTCTTGTTATTGCTAATAAAAGATCGGAAATATGGTGCTAGTAATGCGCACCAAACTAAAGGGAATAATGCGATCCACTGGGATAGGTTTCTATTAACCAAAGATCTGTAGGAAGTTTACTCAATGTGGATAAAAAAATAAATTAAAGGAAAAGTGGTTGACATGGAGCGATATGCATAAGTCGATCATTGAGATTGTCGATGATGCTCCTCCTTTGAAGTAGCAACCACTTGAGAAAGTGGAGCTGCTCCCACGACAACATGATGTCGCTACCAGCCAATAAAAGTAGAAGCTGGTTTGCCTTGAACCAGCTACAACCAATTGAAGATGTTGGTTGATGCAGCGTGGACCCGAAATATAGGGCCACCTATTTATTTAAATTATGGTCGTTAATTTTATTTATGTTTTTAAGTTGTCGTAATTTTCTAATTAAATAAAAGGGATCTCCTGTGATTTCCAATTAGTAGTCAATTCCAAATTTGAATTTTAAATTAGTCAAATTAGGATAGTTAGTTGTCCAATTTAAATTGATTTCTATTTTTGTAACCCCATCTCTCCTATATAAAGAGATGGTAGTCCAATGTTTTTAGGCAGTCCAGATTAATGAAAAAATGAGTTATCTCATTATCTCTCTCTATCTCTCTCTCCTCCTGCGATCTCCGCGTTCTTCTCCCTCAACCTCTCGTATTCCCGACGAGTTCTTCTTCTCAACCCCTCTCTTTCTTCTACCAAAATCCACCATAAAAATATTTTATTTATCAACGCCCACGTCGAATTTCTGTTTGCATCAATTGGTATCAGAGCATGACCTACAGATCGTCCTCACGATCTGACGATCCGTCCCGGCGCTCGCACCAGCATGCATCAAGGCATCATCGTTCATCCGAGCAAACGCGACGGGCCATCTCCACCATCGATGCCTGCTACAAGGAGACGGAGCACATGATACGTGATTTGCAAATCAACTTCCAGTCCATGTTTCGAGATCTAATGGCTAACTTTGAGGCCTTCAGCGACGCCCAATCAAAGCCGCCAATCATCGACACCGACCGTGAAGCCGATAATCGCGCCGTCAACAAAGAATCGACCGCTGCCCAGATTATCCAGGAGGAAAAAGAAGCCGAACCGGCTGCTGTCCAGGTTCTTGAAGACGAGAATCTAGCCGTTAAAGAAGATCCGCCCGCTGTTCAGGACATTTCGGAAGAGAAAGAAGTCGCCCTGCTTGCTGTCCAGGTGATTTCCGACTTGAAAACCCTTCAAAATTTCATCTACAACCCTCGCGCATCCCCCTCGCTGGACCCCTCCAATTCCCTGCCTCCCCCGCACCTCTCGACCTCGCCACCCGTGACCTACGCCCGCACAGCCTTCAATCGGCATCATCCTTTTCCCTCCAGACCAAGCCGCCGCGCCCACAACCCCCACGCCGCCGCCCCCAAGTCCCACCCGAGCCGCCTACGCCTCCCTCTCCCTTTCGTCGCCCTCCCCAGGACCCCCCTCCTCCTCCCGCGACCCCACGGCTCCGCCCTCGCCATTCCCTCTTCCCACCGCAGTCGCCGTCCCAAGGCGATAAGCCCCTGGCGACCACCCAGTGACCGTACCCTCCCGCGCCAAACCCCTGACAACCTCCACCGCCCCGCAGATCCACACCGAACCCGCCCGCGAAACCGCCGCCCCAGCCTGCGCCAGCGAGAAACTGCCGTCCCCGCCCGTGCCATCAAGAAACCACGGCCCCGGCGCCGTTTCTTATCGAGGAGGCGTGGAACCCTAACAAGGATGGCGGGAATCCCTCCCACCGAATCCCCTCAATTGAGGGGAGGGATATTTTGGAGAAATTGCAAAGAAGAACCCCCTAAAAAGCCTATTTGCAGAAAGGCCGAAATTGGCATGAAATTAAGGAAGATTGAAGGGGTACGAAAATTGCAGGGACGCCCTCCAATTGGAAAGAACTACAAACGTAATGTTGAAAGATCTAATTGCAGTGATAACTTCTCCAACGATGCACCTACATCAAGCAATTCGTCGGGAGATGAATTTTTAAAAGCGGAGGAGAGTTGATGCAGCGTGTACCCGAAATATAGGGCCACCTATTTATTTAAATTATGGTCGTTAATTTTATTTACGTTTTTAAGTTGTCGTAATTTTCTAATTAAATAAAGGGGATCTCCTGTGATCTCCAATTAGTAGTCAATTCCAAATTTGAATTTTAAATTAGTTAAATTAGGATTGTTAGTTGTCCAATTTAAAATGATTTCTATTTTTGTAACCCCATCTCTCCTATATAAAGAGATGGTAGTCCAATGTTTTTAGGCAGTCCAGATTAATGAAAAAATGAGTTATCTCATTATCTCTCTCTATCTCTCCTCTCTATCCTCCCGCGATCTCCGTTCTTCTCCCTCAACCTCTCGTATTCCCGACGAGTTCTTCTCAACCCCTCTCTTTCTTATACCAAAATCCACCATAAAAATATTTTATTTATCAACGCCCACGCCGAATTTCTGTTTGCATCATTGGTGGACATCAACATCAATCAATGTAGTAAACTGCCTCAGGTACACTTCATACCTTTTGTTACAATTGAGGTATAGTCACAACAGCATGATGGGTAGCTTAAGAAAGTACTGCTATACAATAGCAATGGAATCTCTAAAGAAAAATCCCCAAAACCCTAAATCCTAAATAATCGAAGTCCCTATGGGGCAATTCTAAGTGTGATCTGGAGATGACTCCTCCTTTCCCCACTGTTGGCTTGACTTGCCTAGATTGAGAGGGCTGATTGTTGATTTGACCTTAGATCTATGTTATGGTGGAAATTGGCTCTCATCTAAGCTGCTTGGACCCAGAGTTCCTTGGGGCACCATGTTAACAATGATGGTGCTTGGAATCTTGGATTCAAGGAGCTTGTGAGCATCTGGCGGTATGTGTATTTGGTAACTGATGCCTAGTGCATGGAGAAGGAACCCATGTTTATCTCGACGCTAATGCGTGTGTTGAGAAGCTGCGAGGCATTGCTGCTATTGGGGATGTTCAAGAGCATGCTATTGTCTTATCATTTTGATTTGGTACATTTTTGTTTTTTTTCTAAGATATTTCTGGTTGCACGTAACTCCAGTCAACATATCTAAATTAGGGATGAGTTGATTAAATAAAGAAATTTCTTTAAGGAGTTGGCCGGAATATATTTGGTTTAAAGTCTACTTTGAACTGATGTTTTGTCTTCTTGGGTGAAGCAACAATGTGCATGTGTTTTGTCATTAAGTGTCACAGGTCCTACGGAGAAGGATTGAAGATGTGGTTAGTGCTATTAGGTATAATGGATTTCATATGCTTGACAATATGTCTATGAGAGCTAGTCTAGCTTTGAAGGATGTCCTTGGTGTTGATGTTGCACATAAGACAAGGGTGCTTGTATTTGAGGAGCTTGTGAGATTTAGTGGTAAGCATGGTATGTGGTAACTGTTGCCAAGTGCATGGAGAAGGAACCCATGCTCGTGTGTTGAGAAGTTGCAAGGAGCCGCTGCTATTGGGAATGTTCAAGAACATGCTATTGTGTTTGCTTTTGGATTTGGTACGTTCCTTGTTGGTTTGGTGAAGCAACAATGTGCTGGTGTTTTGCCCTTAAGTTTCGCAAGTCCTACAGAGAAGGATTGATGGTGTGGTTGGTGCTATTAGGGATAGTAGATTTCAGATGTTTGACAATATGTTGGCGAGAGCTAGTCTAGCTCTGAAGGCTGACCTTGGTGCTACTGGTGTACAGAAGGTTTTTGAAAAAAAATGACTGTGATGGATTAAACTTCAGACCAAGAGTGCTTGAAGGAGAATGATATGTTTTTTCTCTCACCCTTTAACTATGGTCACAAAGGAGATTTTGAAAAAGAAGGCCAACAAACAAAGAGCTAGTGTGGATGATAAGCAACCTAATGATGCTCAAAAGGTGTCTTTCGTTGCTGCAAAGAAGGGGATGAATGATGCTCCCAATTTTGGTGAATCCATTCCAGTTCATGATGCCAATATTGTTGATGGATTGCATGTAATTGATTTTTTTGAAGACGAGATCAGCATTATGCAAATACCTTTTGTGATGCAGCGTAAAATGAAGAAATAGGGCCGCATTTTTCTATTTTTTTAGCCGTTAATTTTATTTACGTTTATTTGAGTCGTTGTAATTTTAATTAAATAAACGGGATCACCTGTGATCTCAATTAGTTAGAGATTTGAATTTCAAATTAGTCGGTTAGTTGGTTAGAGTCAATTTAGGATAATTAGTTTGAATTTGAATTGAGTTCTATTTTTGTAACCTCATCCCTCCTATATAAAGGGATGATAGGCTAATGTTTTAGTCACTTCAGTGATTTATAAAATTTGGGATTATATCTCTATCTCCCTCTCTCGTCTCTCTCTCTCCCACGCGATCTACGCGTTCTTCCTCCCCAAATGTCTCGTTCTCCGACGAGCTTCTCTCCTCAACCCCTCCAACTTCTTCCACCAAAAATCCACCCTCAAGTTATTTTCATCAACGTGCAAAATTCCAATATGCATCAATTGGTATCAGAGCATGGCTTACAGATTGTCCTCATGATCTGTCGATCCATACAAAAGTTCACGCAATCATCATGTAACGAAGGGCCATCGTTCATCGGAACGAAAATGACGATCCAACGAAGCTTACGACAAGGAGTTGCTGGGCATGCTGCTTGATTTCCAATCAAAGTTTCGAGATTGGATGGTTGGCTTCAAGACCCTATGCGCGACCGAATCAAAATCTCTTGCTACCGAAGCCGCTGTCCAGATTTCTGACGAAGATAAACTCACCATCGATGATGATTTACTCGTTGTCCAGGCCATTCCAGAAGAAAAAAACGACGAAACGCTTGCTGTCCAGGTATATTCAGACTCGCAAAAACCCTGGAATCGATTTTCTCCCCCTCTGCGGCCCTCTCGCGGACCCCCACCTCCATCCTCGCACCTCCGGGCCCCCCTCTCGCTTCAACCCCATCCCCAGTCCCTCGTGCGGCACGGCCCCCAGCCCCCGCCCCCGCTCCTTCAGCAACCTTGGCACCCCTACGATGCTTGCCACAGCACTCACACCCCCAGCACCCCCTGTACCGCCACCAAACCCCTTCCATCCCCAACCTCGCACCCCCTGCTGCGAAACCCTCAACCCCGGCACCCCTATAGAGTCCCGATGCCCTCCTACCAATATCCCCACCTGCTACCCCCTTGTCGCCAATACCTCCACCCGCTACAGTGACCCCCTGCCTCCTGTGACTCTGCCCCCCTTCCGATATCGCCTCCTCAACCACCCATCGTCGCCAGCATATCTCCCTACCCCCTTCCCCACCAACCACGACAATACCACCCAAAAGCTGACCACAAAACCTTGACGAGGCTACCCTCCTGTCACTATGCGCCACCACCATCGGGTATCCACTTGCGACCGCCCTCGCGAGATGGTGCGCAGCCATGCGATCACGAGGCGCAACCCTAGTCGACGAACTCGGCGCCGCCCCTGGAATCAGAGTCTCTACCGCCGCCACTGCCAAGGGAAGGAAGGAGAAGCCCTAGGCGCCCTTTCAAAAGGAGTCGAATCCCATAAAATTAGGGATAAGAGGTTAATTTGGGACATTTACAGGGAGACCCCTGCTCCCGAAAGTTTTTATCAAAAAGTTATTGAGAGGATAGATAATGCTATGAATTCAATTTAATTGAAGGGGTATGAAAATTGCAACTCACCCTCAGCTGCAGAAATATTTAAAGGGGAGTGCTGAAAGAAGGAAATTTGGGAGGTTTCCTTATCCAAATAGGATTAGGATCATGGGTTTCACCTATTTAAAGGCCCCACGGCTTAATTCCTTGGACACATCTCCTCCTCTACTCTCCTTGTACTATTGCTTTGCTATGGACTCTCCACGGGCCGAGTTGATCATCATGAAGATGCCCCATCAGTTCTTCGAGCACCACATCAAAGGGGTAAAGCCCGGATGGAGTCCGCATATGCGCCACACCTGCTCTTCCGTCACAAAGTCCACGTCGCCAACACTCACATCCCACACGCATGGAATCCGCCATTCGCGCCACACCAGTTCTTCCATGGGATGATCGAGAACGCTGATTTGAAGTTATCAACCCCCAAGCCTACAGATCTAGCAATTCGTCGGGAGACGAATTTTTCAAGTGGAGGAGAATTGATGCAGCGTGAAATGAAGAAATAGGGCCGTATTTTTCTATTTTTTTAGCCGTTAATTTTATTTACGTTTATTTGAGTCGTCGTAATTTTAATTAAATAAACAGGATCGCCTGTGATCTCAATTAGTTAGAGATTTGAATTTCAAATTAGTCGGTTAGTCGGTTAGAGTCAATTTAGGATAATTAGTTTGAATTTGAATTGAGTTCTATTTTTGTAACCTCATCCCTCCTATATAAAGGGATGATAGGCTAGTGTTTTAGTTGGTTCAGTGATTTATAAAATTTGGGATTTTATCTCTATCTCCCTCTCTCGTCTCTCTCTCCCCCACGCGATCTACGCGTTCTTCCTTGCCAAATCTCTCGTTCTCCGACGAGCTTCTCTCCTCAACCCCTCCAACTTCTTCCACCAAAAATCCACCCTCAAGTTATTTTCATCGACGTGCAAAATTCCAATCTGCATCATTTTGTCTACAGCTTGGTGGTGATATTCCTGAACTCAAGAATAGATCTTGTTGATTTTAGGTATTTCTTGACAAAAAGATTTGAACATTGCGGAGAAATCTATCTTGGAGCTTTAGATGCAAAGCCCATTTCGATTAGATTTATTAACAATAGAGATTTTGTTAAGACCTGCACATTGAGAGAGAAACTTTAAATTTTCCTTGGAATGGTTGTCATCATTCAAGATGACCTTATTTTAGACCAAATTTGAGGACTTCATGAATGCTCATATGGATTGGTTTGTGAAGTTTAAATGTACACCATTATCCATTGTTCTGGGGGAGTCATAGTTTCGTGGAATGGTGTGTTGTCTGATCTGGATGATGAGGTGATCTTAATGGATTCAATTTATGTTGTTTTGATAAGCAAGCAGGATCAATCACAGTTGTTGGTGACGTCTGTTTACGACATTCCGGGTGCTTCGCCCAATGTGGTTTTGTGGGTAGAGTTGCGAGGACATGTTTTAAAACTCGACTTGGATTGCGGGAGGTGATTTCAATGTCACATTGTATTCAGAGGGTAGACTTGACAAGAGAGGTGCACATGATCCTGGATCTGTGTTATTTGCTGACATAGTGGAGTTGAGTTTGGAGATTCTTGATGCAACAAACTGCAAGCATACGTGACTGAGTTCTTCTAGATCGCATCTAGACATATTTCTTCTATCCATTGAGGTGTTGGAGAGATTCAACTCGGCATGCATTTCTTCTCTCCCACATTTGAGATCAGATCATACTTCTATTTGCTTGGATACGTGGAACGACTGCAGATTTTCCTCCTATTTCAGTTTTGAGCAATGCTGGCTGTTAGAGGAGGGTTTTAGAGACTCTTTTTGGACCATTCTGGTACTGGAGGGTTCCATGTGAGGCTTGTTAGGAAGTTAGATGCATTGTGTCATAGGCTGAGAGCTTTCAGGAAGGAGTTTTGTAGCCTGCGTGAGCCTCGAAGGAATGAGGCTCAGGAGGAAATGGTAACGTTGGACTCCTTGGAGGATTGTAGGGAATTGTACGATGATGAATTGATGAGTCGGGGTGGTATAAAAGATTCTTGAGGAAGATAGGAAGCTGGAGTTGGAATGGAAGCAAAGATCGCGTCAGAAGTGGGTGAAGGATGGAGTTGGTAGCACTAGGTTTTTCTATGCAGGTGGCAAACAGTGGAAGGAGAAGTATGATTTAGTCTATTGAGGTTGGGGGTGAAGAGTTTTTTTGAGAGGTTGAAGTTGCGAGAGCGGTAACTGGATACTTCATGAATGTTAGCATGTGTACGCCACATAGTGGATCCAAGTGGCTTGGCTTGGGGGTTGGGCACATTGCTGACATGGAAGCAGATGTATTGACGAGACCTTTCGAGTTGCCGGATGTTTGTGAGACTGTTTTTCACTGAAATTGGATGGTTGTCTTGGTCCGAATGGCTTTCTTGTTTTCTCCTTCAAGGAGTTCTAGTATCTAGTTGCAGAGGAGGTGATGTGGATGTTTTGTGAGTTCATTGAGGTAACTCTGGATTCCATCACTTTAATCGATTGCTGATTTTTTTGCTGCCTAAGAAGGATGTGGCAACTCGGGTGGAGGACTATTGACCGATTGCCCTTTCTAATGTGATCTACTTAATTGTGGTCAAGCTGTTGGCCAACCGCTTGAAGGTGATCTTGTGCTCGGTAATTTCTCCATTTCAGAGTGCTTTTTGCCTGGCAGACAACTCATGGACAATGTGGTGATGGCTTCTGAGATTATGGCAGATTGGAGGAGGAAAGCTAGGGGGATTATGTGGAAGGTTGATTTTTTGAAGGCTTATGATCGTGTTGATTGGTGCTTCCTGTAGGCATCTTTGTTTAAGAGAGGTTTTTCGGATAGGTGGATTGAGTGGATGAAGAGGTCCATTACGACGACATCACATGCTGTCTTGGGGAATGGGCAACCAAGCGGGGCTATTTTCAACTGTAGCAAGGAGTGCGTCCGGGTTGCCCTCTGGCTTCCTTATTATGATTCTCGAGGCGGATGCCTTGTTAGTGATGGTTAATCGCACAATAACTGGTGGTTGTTGTAGAGGGTGCAATAGGGAGGAGATTTTGGTACCAATTTTATAGTATGCAGATGACACCATCTTGTTCGTGGAAGATGGTGTAGAGAGCTGCAGAGGTTTGTTTGTGCTCTTTCACAAAGGATGAAGAGGTCCATCACGACGACATCACATGCTGTCCTGGGGAATGGGCAGCCAAGCGAGGCTATTTTCAACTGTAGCAGGGAGTGCGTTAGGGGCGCCCTTTGACTTCCTTATTATCATTCTCAGGGCGGATGCCTTGTCGGTGATGGTTGATCGTGCGGTGACTGGTGGTTGTTGTATAGGGTACGATATGGATGAGATTTTGGTACCAATTTTATAGTATGCCTTGTCGGTGATGGTTGATCGTGCGGTGACTGGTGGTTGTTGTATAGGGTACGATATGGATGAGATTTTGGTACCAATTTTATAGTATGCGGATGACACCATCTTGTTCGCGGAAGATGGTGTAGAGTTGCAGAGGTTTGTTTGTGCTCCTTCACATTTACGGTGAGGTCTCTGGTCTGAAACGTAACAAGGACATATCCGAGTTTGTGCCCTTCGGCTTGGAGGAGGTGGAGGTAGATTTATGCACTGACTGGTTGAGATCCCCACGTAGGGATCTACTGTTGAGATACCTTGGCGTGCCTTTGGTCGTTGGGAGGATGCTTATGGTCAATTGGTTATCGGTGATCGAGAACATGGAGCAGCGATTGATGGGGTGGAAATCTGTTTGTTTATCTTGTAGTGGCAGGTTGGTGTTGTTGAAGTCTGTTCTCTTTGCGATTTCTATTTTCTTCATGTCATCTAGAATCCTGCTCGTGGGGGTGGGGAAGAAGCTTTGAAGCATCACGAGATGAATTTTTTGGTCTTTCTTCAGACACTCGAACATACTACCTTTGGTCGATTGGGGGATGGTGTCTTGTTTCAGGATGACTGTGGGCTTGATGTGTGTAGCTTGGAGGAGATGAATAAAGCTTTGCTTGGCAAATGGATTGCTCGTATTTGGGAGGACTGTGATAGCTTGGTTTGCACCCTGATATCGAGAATGTATGGCTATGGTTCCTCTTTGTCAGGGCTCTGGGAGCTTGGACCTGCCCTTTCGTACTTCTGGAGGGGAATTTGTAGTGTGGTACAAGAGATTCGTCCATTCTTGAGGCTGATAATTGAAGATGGTAATGGTTCTAGGTTTCGGGCTGACAATTGGTACGAGGGTGGGGCACCCTAGTTGAGATTCCTACGGTTTATGGCATTAGCTGTTGATTCGAACTGTTCTATTACGGATGTCTGTGACAAGCACTCATTTTCCCTCATTTCAGATCGGAGCTTTCAAATTAGCGCATGAGTGAGCTATTGGTGATGTTGGAGAATTTGGAGGCATTGCTGGGCCCATGCAGGGGCGGAACTGCTAGAGTTGGTGTGATGAGACCTCTGTCAGGAAGGCATACATGGTGTTGAAGGGCCCGATGACGTTTGACCCCATGGGTGCATGGCTGACTGTAAGAGGATCTGGAAGCGGAAAATTCCAACGCGCGTGAAAGTCTTTATGTGGCTGTTTACGAGGGGGAGATTGTTAACTGGCGATAGATATGCTCGGTTCATTCGGCCTGTTGATCCTGGTTGTTGTCGTCGTCAGGAGGAGGCCGAGGATGCGGATCACCTTTTTTCAAATGTAGGAGCTCTTTGGAGGCTTGGTATGCATTTGGAAATCACTGGGTGTCTATGAACGACGTCTCGGGTTTCTGGGATTCCAATGGAGCAGATTGGCATGGTAATGAGGAGAGAACGAACTGGGTGACAATGATTTGAGTGATTTGGTTAGCCATAAATGGTGTACTGTTTTGTTAAGATTGATTTTATGGTGAAAATCTTATGGCACATGCTAAGGCGCTAGTAGAAATTTGGAGCATGTAGTTTTTTCCTTTTTGAATTTCTTATTTCCATGTAGTAGGTCTGTGCATACTTTTTGGTGATTAATGGTGAAATTTTTGGGCACACACCTATGTGGTAGCGGGATGGCGGTGCTTTTTTTCTTTCAGGGAAAAATAAATGTACACCATTATAATCCTGCGGCAATTAATTCTATTGTACAAGTTGTTGGCATGTACAGTTGCGTGGACAAAGATGTTGCTGTATTTAATAGGCCATGCTCTATGAAATTTTTTGTGGAGGTTGATCTTTTATGCATAGGATTCCATATGTATTGATTCGAATTTCGAAATGGGAATCAAGTCTTTAAATAAAAGATTATTTATGAAAGAATTCCTAAGTTTTACTTAGCCTGTTGCGTGCTGGGGCATATTTTAGAGGAATGCAGAGTCAATAGACTTGGAAAGAACGATAAGGAGGTGGTTATGAACAGGGGAATTCAGGCTCCTATTTATAAGGGAGGAATTTCAGATGATTTGGTCCAAAATACAGTAGATCATATTGTTCAACGAATGACTGTTTTGCTGTACAGGGGATGCAATTGAATCAATTGGTTGTGATTGTGATGAGATGTTGGGCTGTAGCAACCTTAAATTTGAACATGCAGGTTCCTTGCATCAATAACAACAAGTATGAGGGTGACGACATCAAAAGATGTAGCAGTTGAACTCTGTGGTGGATTTTTACAGAAGCAGGCTGTGGGTTGCATCCCATAGCATCATACTTTAATTCAGCAGAGACAACAATGTGAGTAGGCCAGTGTTTCAAATTTCGCGAGATATCAACGAAATTTCATTTTCGACACTCCAACGAAACTGAAATTGAAATCTCGATATGGACCTTCACAAATCTAGGCCGATTTTGGCCGAAATTGGTGAAATTTTGAAATTGATTCGTTTTTTCATCATCTGGAAACAAAATCGAAATCAAGATTTAAAACCTTGGAGTAGACACGAAGGAAGAAAGAAAATATGTTAGTCCCTATTGAGGTGATATAGAAGGTGTATAGTTTGGAAGAATTGTGGTTTGAATTCCAACGAAAATATCATCAACAACTAATCGGAGATATGCCTTTGAACAATGTCACAATAGTCGATATTGGGTAGTCAATCAGAATGGTCACTGGATACAGAATAAATGTACTCGAGTGATTAGGTGGACATATTGGTTATTTATTTTTAAAAATTTTAATTATAAAGTTTATGTCTAGTAGATATAATTTTGATTTTATTTATACATATATGGCCACTAATTACCAAGATAAAAGTATCATTGGAATTACAATCGAACTATACAAATCAAACTTTTATTTTATATTTAAGAAAAATATGAGAAATCAAAATAATAATATATTATTTTTCATTGATGTGAAGGTTTATGATCTAGTCTCATGGGAGATCTTGTGGAGAGTTTTGGAGAAGAGACATGTACCTGTCCTGTACATAAACCTTATAAAGGATACACATGATGTGGCTTCATATTGTGTAAGGATCCTGTCTGAGAAGATTAACTATTTTGACATCAACATTGGTTTGCATCAAAAGTTCAGCTTTGAGTCCATTTCTTTTTATTTTGATTATGAGCAGGTTGACTAGTCACATTCAAGATAAGATATCTTGGTGTATGCTGTTCGTTGATGATATTGTGTTGAGCAATGAGCCTAGCGATGGAGTAAATGAGAACCTTGAGGTTTGGAGACATGCTTTAGAGTTTAAGGGATTTCGTATAAGTTGGGCTAAGATCGAATATATGAAGTGCGCATTTGATGGAAGTCATTGTTCAGAAAGTCGGTCTAGGCGGCCTTATATGCGGAGGCGGATCCTATTCCGAATCGCATATACTATATTCGCTTTATATGCAGGAAGATGTGGTATATGGCCCGAGTACCGTATTTGCGGCCTCATATATATCGGAAAAAAACCATGCCCAACCCTAATTAAATCCCTCGGTCCATTCCCAGTTTTAAAAAACCCGAGTCCTCGACCCCACCTTGATGTCCCCAACCCTCCAAAACCCTCTCTGCTCTATGGCCTCCATGAGAGACGTGTAACCCTAGGACAGTTGACACCTCTACTACCTTCATGCGCCGCTGCAACAGCTCTGATCATTGCTGGTCGCCTTATAGTTCCCCACAGTCTTAGGCCAGTTGGTGATTCCCCTTCCTCTCTTTTTTTCTTTTGCTTGTTTCTTTTGAAGAGAATATTTGGGTGTGTATGATCCTAGGCAATTTCATGGCTTCTGGTTTCCTGAATGCTTGTAGCTCATCTGGATTTGGACCATTAGAAATGAATATAGATCTTTACGAGTAAACCTGCTATTTAGTTTACAACCACTGCAGTGAATGTCACTAGTGAATTTGGATAATAAGCACATATTTTCCATTCGATTTCAACTAATGGTTGGTGAACGTAATTGAGACTTATGGGGGAAAACTCTGGAATGATAGTTTCTGAAAGTAGTCATGAAGAAGCAATTGCTGAGCAAGCTGATGGGATCATACAGATATAGCAGAATTGTACACTTGTTGCTACATAAATCTTGGTAAAATTTTGTTGGAAACTTGTGAATATTTAGGTATTATTCACGAATGAGATGGACATCCATCTCTACACTACAAAAATAGTCTGCAAGCTTTTATCATGCGTGTCATGTTGGTTGCTTGTATAGTGTTCGATGGATTTAACTTCAAACATTCAGGTTTCCATGTAATTTCCAGTTGCTCCCGTTTATGAAAGTACATAATCATTTAGTTTTAGTTCTCGTTGTGTTGGTATGATGGTGAATGCAAAGCATGAATCATGATCTCATTGATTTGTTTTAATTAATATTAACGGATTTTTACCCCATGAACGTTAGAATAATTGTAAATTATCTTCTCGATCTTGTAAACATCGTTATTATCATCTTGATCTCGTAAACTTGTTCTGTCTTACCCATGAACCCTGTCATTAATTTGACAGTTCTTAGGTTAACTTACTTGGGTTAAAGTTGAGTTAGTCAAATCACATCAAATCCAACGATATCTTTTCTTCCACTCTCTCTCCTTCCCCTCTTTTTCCTCTTCCTCTTTCCCTTCTATGCAACACATATACTTCTTGAATCTAGGAGTGGCAGTCGATCGATTGGGGGGGGGGGGGGCAGATGCTCGGTGGCGTCCGAGGATGATGCAGCGTGCCCCCAAATTATAGGGTCAAATTTATCTAATTAATTAGTCGCCAATTTTAATTACGTTTTTAGTGGTCGTAATGGTCTAATTAAATAATTGAGATCGCCTGTGATCTCAACGTTTATTTCGTAGATTTTAATTTTGATTTTGGTCAATTAAATTAGTTAGAGTCTAATTAGAGTAATTAGAGGTTCATTTGAATTTGTCAGAGTCCAATTAGGATAAAGTTGGTTGTCAATTTTAATTTGTTTACTATTTTTGTAAACCATCTCTCCTATATAAAGAGATGGTAGTCAGTATTTTGAGTCGGTCAAGTATTATGAAAAATTGAGAATTATTCTCTCTATCTCTCTCTCGTTTTTCCTCTTGCCTCCCGCGATCTCCGCGTTCTTCTTCTTCAATCCCTCGTTACCGACGAGAATTCTTCTTCTCAACCCCTCCGTTCTCCACCGATATTCCACCGCCAAATTATTTTAATTTTTATCATCGACGCCGGAATTCCGTTTGCATCATTTGGTATCAGAGCATGGCATTTAGATCGTCCTCACGATCTAACGATCCGTCCCGGCGCTCGC
Organism: Ottelia alismoides; assembly: GCA_037367405.1. Taxonomy (NCBI): domain Eukaryota; kingdom Viridiplantae; phylum Streptophyta; class Magnoliopsida; order Alismatales; family Hydrocharitaceae; genus Ottelia; species Ottelia alismoides. Next base: position 767,921 of record JAZKJV010005621.1, read on the forward strand.
ACCGGCATCATTGTTCGTCCGAACAAACACGACGAGCCATCTCCACCATCGACGCCACCTTCAAAGAGACGGGGGACATGATACGTGATTTGCAGAACAACCTTCGATCCATGTCTCGGGACCTAATGGCCTACTTTGAGGCCTACCGCGACGCCCAATCAAAGCCGTCAACCACCGAAGCCGCTGTCGCGAGTTTTGACAAAGAAAACGTCGCCGTAAATGAAGATCCGGCCGCTGTCCTGCACCTTCCAGATCCGTTTCCGCCACCGGAATCGGTGCCACTGCCTCCTCCGGACGTCCCGGCACGGCCCCATCTATCCCAGGTATCTTCCCGACCTTCCTCGACCACTCCTCCAGTCCTCCGCCCCGAAGACCCCTCTCCCGCGGCTCTCACCATCCCGACAAACCCTCCAGCCCCACCCCTCCCCTCGCAGCCCCCCTCCCTGGTTCCAACACCTGCCATCACCCCATCCCTTCCCACGGCCCCCCTCCTCATCCTGAGGCCCATCAACCCACCCGTGCCACCCTCCTTCCTCCCCTCCCGGCGCACGCCAGCCCGCAAAACTCCTACGCGCCACCAACCTCCCCTCCCTTCCTTTCCCACCGCAACCCCGCCGCCCCCACCCCTGCTGCTGCCGCCCCCACCCGCAGCGCCCCTCCTCCTCCCCACACGCGTACTGCCACCCATGCCCCGCACACCTGCCCATCTGCCGCGCAACCCAGCACCCATCCCGTCGCGCAACCCAGCAGCGCGCCGCCGCACATCGGCCGCCCCGCGCGCCACCCACATCCCCGTGCGCGCCCACGAGCGCGGCACTCCCTCCGCCCAGGCCGGTCCACAGCAGTCGCGCCGCCCCTGTGGTCGCGTGATCGTCGACCCCGCGCTTTCCCCGCTCCTCTACGGCGTCCTCCCCGCCGCCTTTTGTTGAGAAAGGAAGCAACCCTATCGGGGTCTTCAGGAACCGAATTCCTGAGATTAGGGAATTGGAAAAATTGCAAGAAAAAATCTCAAAGATCCCATAATTGCAGAAGGGCCAAAAGAAGTAGCAAAGCCAAAGGGGTGCGGAAATTGCACCCATACCCGTGGTGGCGAAAATATTAAAAGAAAAGGGCTGCAAACCAGAATTATGGGGATCCTCCTTATCCCAATAGGACTAAGGCCTTGGGCTTCCCTTATAAAAGAACCCCATGGCTTCATTCCTTAGCCACATCTCCTCTCTCCCTCTCCTTGTGCCATTGTTTCATTATGGACTCTACAAGGGCCATATTCTCCATGCCGCATCAATTTTTTGAGCATCACGGGGAGGAGACAACGATCAAGACGACGCCGCCGTTCGCACCGCACATGTTCTTCAACCACGACAGCCGCGCTTTTCCCGCCCGCACATAGATTCCGCCGTTCGCTCCACATCAGTTCTTCCAGAAGACGACGGAATGCGCCGAATCTTCCTCCCAGCCTGCAGATCCAGCAATTCGTCGGGAGACGAATTTTTAAATGCGGAGGAGAGTTGATGCAGCGTGACCCCAAATTATAGGGTCAAATTTATCTAATTAATTAGTCGTCAATTTTAATTACGTTTTTAGTGGTCGTAATGGTCTAATTAAATAATTGAGATCGCCTGTGATCTCAACGTTTATTTCGTAGATTTTAATTTTGATTTTGGTCAATTAAATTAGTTAGAGTCTAATTAGAGTAATTAGAGGTCCATTTGAATTTGTCAGAGTCCAATTAGGATAAAGTTGGTTGTCAATTATAATTTGTTTACTATTTTTGTAAACCATCTCTCCTATATAAAGAGATGGTAGTCCTGTATTTTGAGTCGGTCAAGTATTATGAAAAATTGAGAATTATTCTCTCTATCTCTCTCTCGTTTTTCCTCTCGCCTCCCGCGATCTCCGCGTTCTTCTTCTTCAATCCCTCGTTACCGACGAGAATTCTTCTTCTCAACTCCTCCGTTCTCCACCGATATTCCACCGCCAAATTATTTTAATTTTTATCGTCGACGCCGGAATTCCGTTTGCATCAGAGGAGGGGGCGGAGAGCATCAATGACAACCCGGGGAGGGGGCACACGAGGAGGGAGGGTGAGGGGGAGATTGACAACAGCATCGACATAGGGGGGAGATGGGCAGCATCATCACATGTGGGAGGGGAGGGGGGTTGTTGGGGGCGGCACACGGGGAGGAGAAGGGGAGATCAACCGTAGCAACAATGCAGGGAGGGGTTGTTCAAATCGGGATGCGAATTTAAATGCAGGTAGTCGAGAGAGGGTAAACCTTCAGTTTGAACTTTGAAACCCCTGATGGCCCCGCAAACTGCTACGAAAAGGGAATTGCTTGGCCTTCACATCCTCTAGATAGCTCATGATGATGGCAACTCTGAGTTTGAGGAAGTGGAGCTTCTCTTGGAGGCCGTTATCCCTCAAGCTCACCGCCCATTTTGGTGAACTGTCCACTCCCTGAGGGCCTGTTTGGTTGCAGGGTTGGGCAGGGTTGGCCCAACCTTGGTTACTATTCACAAGGGTACTTCCTCCTCACAGATTACTATTCACCCACCCCAACCCAGCCCAACCTAACCCAGTCCAACCCAGCAACCAAACATGCCCTGAGAGATCTGATTCTCTATCACTTTGGGCTCGATATCACTTTCAAGCCATTTTGCCATGTCTGCTGCTTTCTCTCTCTCGCTCGTTCATTCGCACTTGTGTGATTTGATGTGATATGCCGCGGGGAAACAAAGGAGAGCAGCAATAGATACCCTCATGTCATTAGTCAACATCACCGGGAGGGGGTGGCGAGCAGCAACGACACTCAGGGGGGATTGAAGCTCTGGGCATCGTGCATGAATCATGGCGAAGATTGGGCGGCGTGGGGGAGGGGGTCGTGCTGGGGACGACTAGGGGAGGTGGAGATAAAGGGGATGTAAGGAAACGGATGAGGGAGGAAGAGTGGTGTCATCTTTTGTAAATTTGCTAAAAAAAGATGGCAATATGTAACTCTTTTTAATGGATTTCGGTTAAATTTAACAGTAAATGGATGGGAGTTAACCATAGGATCTGTGGGGTAAGAATTAACAAGTTTACGATGTTGGGGGTATAATAATGATGTTTACAAGGTTGAGAAGGCAATTTACAGTCATTAGGGTTTGTGGGGTTAAAATCCCTAATTTTAAATATGAATTATAAGTAAATATGTGATTTTATTTTCTTAATATTAGTACATAGTGGAATGATAATCTTTAATGGGGGACGAAAAAGGATCAAATAATTCTTAGTGATCAAACATAAATATCTAATATTCGAATATATTATTATATTTTTATTAAAATTATACGAACTTCATAATTCACGTATACTTCGGCATAGACTTCCGCCTATCCGCTTCAGATTGCCTGACGGAACGAATACTGCATAATGACTTTCTGAACCTTGATGGAAGTAGTAGTGAGGGAATCGAGGTGAAGATTGGAGAAGATAACATACATAAGAAAGATTCTTTTAGATACTTGGGGTATATTTTACAACATTACAGAGAAATTTATGGAAATGTTACTCACATGATACATGTTGGTTGGCTAGAGTAGATAAAGAGCATTTACTGTTCTATGTGATAGGAACTTTCGTTTTAAAATCGAAGGAAAGCATTACAAAGCAGCCATGAGATTTGCTATGCTCTACTTTCTTAGTATTGGCTTTTGAACAATAGGCATGTGTAGAGAATGATAGTAGGAGAAATGAAAGTGTTATTGTTGATGTGTGGTGATATACGAAAAGATCAGATTTTGAACGATGTGATCAGAAGGAAAGTTTGTGTAGCTCTGATAGAGGATAAGATGAGAAAAAAATCACTTAAGATGGTTTGACCATTTGCAAAAGAAGTCATCTAAGATTCTAATGCACCGGTTAAAAGGTGCAAGATTTGGGATGTTGAGTTGGCTAAGAGAGGCAAGGAAGACCCGAGAAGTGTTGGAAGGAGACTATTTAAAGGATCTTAGTTATTTATGTCTAAGCCTGAGAATCACCTAAGATGGATATGAATGAAGACAAAGAATCCATGTAGCTGACCTTACTTAATGTGGGGAAAGGCTTTGTTATTGTTGTTGTGATTGGCCAGAGTTATTCTATCCAGTCAGCCTACTGAATAACATAGTCGGACTAGTTAGTCTAATCAGACGACGATTGCAACAATGGATTTGGATGATTCGTAACATAATTTAAAAATAACAACTAAGACTTGAAGAAATGATGCAAGAGGACAATCATAAAAAAGAACTGGATACTGAGCAACAATTGTGTGATCTCATTTAGGAGCAAAAGGAGCCTAAGCCCACTACACCACAATCATCTCTTGTTGTGGTTGATGCAAATGACTTACACAAGAGGCCTCATGATAATGAAGAAAAAGAATCAAAAGAGCAAAATTCTTACTCCAAATTAGTGGGGGCTCCCAGTGTAGATGGTGGGAATTTTGATTCCTAGTTGCAACAAGATGATTTGCACTAAAAGCTTGATCTTGAAGTAGTGCCTCCTGTTTGACTTAAATCCCTATATATACCGAAGATTAGGGGCATTTCAAGTAAGAGCAAGAAAGGGACGCGGAAAAAGAGAAACCATGCTTGCAAGATAATTTCCTCCTTGAAGGGTTAAATTTTGCATTCGATTGCCATGAAGATGAAGAAAAGTGGGATGTTCGATGATAAGGCTAGAAGAGAAGAAAAAATGAGAAACTCTTCAATCAGTTGGGTTTTGCCAGTCAATTGGGATTGTCTACACTTACCAACACAAGAGACAAACCTTTTGAAAGGAGCACTAAAAGTTTAACCTTTAGAAGACTAGTATGAAGATTTAGCTGGCAAGGCAAGCGGAAAAAGAGAAACCATGCTTGCTAGATAATTTCTTCCTTAGAGGTTTAAATTTGCATTTGATTGCCATGAAGCTGAAAAAAAGTGGGATGCTTGATGAAAAGGCTAGAAGAGAAGAAAAAAGAGAAACTCTTCTATCACTTGGGTTTTGCCAATCAATCGGGATTGTCTACACTTACCAGCACAAGCGACAAGCCTTTTGAAAGGAGCACTAAGTTTTTTTTGAAAAAGGAGTACTAAAAATTTAAACTTTCATGTCTTAATTAGAAGATTATTTTGAAGATTTAGACATGAGAAGTTAACGGAAGCTGAAGAGTAGAAAGGTGGAGTCACACTTCTAAAATAGAACGAGGAAAAGGGAAGATGAATTTGGAGTGGTGGATAATAACACATCCCTTTCATATGGGGAAATTATGAAGTTCGCAAAACGTAAATTCGTAAATTCAGTGTTCAATGATTAAGGATCTTGTTAAGAAGGTCACTAACCTTTTGGGCTAGTGATGATTGGAAGGTGAGATATAAAGGCGCTTTGAGGTTATTGGAAGGAGAGAAAGAAAAACTTGCCATCATATCAAGTGGTCGGACCAGGGAGATGGATGGCTTCAAAAAGAGATTGGGAAGAAGAGATCCCAATTATGCCTACTTGGTGCGTAAAGAATTGGATATGAGCATTTTTTTACATCTAGAAGGAAGACACATGGTACAAGGACAAGACCTACCACCTCATTATACAAAAACTGTCATTTTTGTGGTTTGATGAAGAGGAAAAGGGGATACTTATTGAATATTTCTAGTCCCTTCTCTTACTTTTCTTTCTTCCAATGTTTTAGGACCATCATATACATGTGGTTTTCCTTTTTTTTCAAGACTATGTTGGCCATATGCATAGTTTATAGTCATGTTGGCCACTCTAGTTTTAATGCTATTTGCCACTATATTGAGCATTCATACACAAATCTTTTGATATTAATGAAAGCAGTTACCCGGGCCTCACAAAATTAGACTTGTGAGTAAAAAAAGAAACTACAAGAAGGTAATGCTAAATCGATTTTGTTGGGAAAATAAAAGAATTTGTTTATTCCATGAACCCTAGGCTCTCTTATATAGGAGAGTAGCCTATAGGTAAATTACAAAAGGCATACATCAGTAATGGGAATTAAGAAATAGTGCAAGAAACATGAAATTGGAAATAAATAACATAACATAACATAAATATATCTCTACACCCCCTCAAGATGGAGCATAGATGTCGATCATGCTCAATTTGGACGAGCACTTCTGAAAAGGTCCTCCGAGTAAGGCCTTGGTGAAGATATCTGCAGTCTGGTCCCCTGATCTGACATGAGATGTGGAAATAAAACCCTTCTGAATTATGTCACATATATAGTGGCAATCAACGTCGATGTGCTTGGTACGTTCATGAAATGCTGGATTATTTGCAATAAATATAGCAGCTTGATTGTCACAATTCAGTGACATAGGAAGGGGAACCTCTATGTAGATCTGTAAGAATAACTCGAACCCACATCATTTTTGTACTAACCTGGGCCATAGCCCTATACTTAGAATCAACACTAGATTTGGCTATAACAGTTTGTTTCTTGCTCCTTCAGGAGATAAGAGAATCTCCAACATATGCGTCAAATCCAGTGGTGGACTTCCTATCCTTTGGACACCCTGCATAATTTGCATTTACGTATGCTGAGATGGTGACCTCCTTGCCTTTTCTAAATAGTAGACCTGCACCTAGAGTTGATTTAAGATACCCGAGTATCATCTGTATAGCATCCATATGGACCTGACGCGATTGCTCCATGAACTGGCTCACCCGACTAACATCAAATGAAATATCGGGTCTAATAATGGTAACATAAAGAAGCTTTCCTACCAGCTCTCCGTATCTTTTCCTGTCAACCTTATTAGTACCATCATCATATAGCTTCATGCTTGGATCCATGGGTGTGGTGTCAAGTCGACATTTAAGCATTCCTGTATCACTTAGCAAATCAGTGATGTATTTCCTCTGAGTCATCACAAGCCCTTGTTGATTTCTGGCAAAATCTAGTCCTATAAAGTATCTAAGAGCTCCAAGGTCCTTGGTAACAAACTCATGATCCGGAAATTCTTTCGCCCTCTTAATTCCTTGTATGCCATCTCCTGTAATAGGAATATCGTCAACACACATCCTAATAGCAACCGTACCTCTGGATGTTCTCTGTATGAAAAGAGAATGATATGCATTCGATCGTTTAAATCCTTGCTTTTCAAACAAATCTGAGAGCTTCTGGAACCAAGCTCTTGGGCTATGCTTAAGGTCATAGATTGTCTTATGAAGTCCACACACCTGAGAACACTCCCCCTCAGCAGCAAACCCTGGTGGCTGCTGCATGTAGACTTCCTCTTGAAGATCACCATATAAAAATGCATTCTTGACATCAAGCTGAAATAACGGCCAATCTTTAAACACAACAACTAATAACAAATTCCGTAGGGTAGAATGACGAGCAACCTGTGAGAGTGTATCAAGATAATCCACCTCATATTTCTGAGTACAACCGTGAGCTACAAGGTGAGCCTTATACCGATCAATACTACCGTCAACATTCTGCTTCACTGTGAACACCCATTGACAACTCACGACAGACGCCCCAGTGGGGTCGGGACCAGACTCCACGTACCTCGAGATTGAAGAGATGCCATCTCCTCCTCCATAGCTAGATGCCACCTGCTATCGGTCAACGACTCCTGGTAAGTCCGTGGTATGGTCACTGTGGATAGAGCAGTAATGAACCTCCTCAAATTACCCGTCAGATGCTCAAAGGTGACATGAGAAGCAATCGGATATGAGGCACATGAACGCTTCTGTTTCCTAATAGCAATGAGCAAATCAAGATTATCACTATCCCTGCCTCCAACCTGGTCATCAACCTCCTGAGGTATCTCCTGCTGAGAAACAATATTAGTCCCATCATTTAGAATTAATGTTTTCAGAACCAACCTGGGGTATGCTTGATGACAGACCGTGAGCATGAGTAGGAACAGGTCTTCGACTGTAATGATGTGGTAGCAGCGGAACCAAAACAAGCAGAGGTGGTGGTTTTGATGGTGGTGATGGAGGTAGTGGAGATGGTGATGTTGGTGGTTGGCGTATGGGTGGTGGAATTTAGACCTCATTATCCGAGTCCGAAGGTGTCAAACTGCCAACTGTAGGAGAGAAATACATGGACTCAAAAAATGTGACATCGACACTGACATAATATTTCTTGTGTAGCGGATCATAACAATGATAACCTTTTTTGGCTTCTGGAGTACCCAGGAAGACACATTTGACTGCCCTGGGAGAGAGTTTATCACTCCCTGGAGACAACCTTTGAACAAACGCAACAAATCCAAAAACAAGAGGGCTAAGAGAAAACAGATCCTTGTCAGAGAAAACAAGTGAAAAAAGAACCTTCTCCCCCGCCATCGAGGAGGTTATATATGGTTAATGAGATAACAAGCCATGAGAACCGCATCACCCTAGAAAGAATGTGGTGTACAACTTTGTATCAGAAGAGTACATGTGGCATCAAGGAGGTGACAGTGTTTTCTTTCTGCAACACCATTCTGTTGAGACGTATAAGCACATGATGTTTGATGGAGAACGCCATGAGATGATAAGAAATGAGAGAGCACATGAGTACGGAATTTCAAGGCACTGTCAGTCTTTACAATCTCAATGAAAGTTGAAAAAACATTATGCATTAAAGTATGCACTTCTTTAATGAAATTTATAATTGCATTTCTCGCTTTTGATTTATTCTTCAACTAGAAAAACCATAACAGACGACTAAAATCATCCACATCAACTAAATAGAACCCGTGTCCCTGATGATCGGGAACACGACTCAGACCCCAAATGTCGACATGGAAAAACTCAAAATGGAGAGCTACTACTTCTACTCTGACTACGAGGGAAGACAGACCGATGATGCTTCCCTAACTGACATGTCTCACAATTAAACGAGGAACGGGGAGAAATTTGAGGAAGGACTTGACGCAGTTTCTGAAGCGGGAGATTGCCGAAGCGCAGATGCCAAAGAAAAGGAGAGACTGGTCTAGTGGAATGGGAAGATAGGCCAACATACGATGTTTGAGCCAGTCGATAGAGCCCACCCTGTTCACGACCACAACCAATCACCTGTTCCGTAAGAATGTCCTGAAAAACAAGAGATGATGGATCAAATATTGCTTTACAATTTAAATCTCTAGTAATTTGACTAATAGACAATAAATTCATCGAGAATTTAGGAGCATGCAACACATTATGCAACTACATAGAGGGCGTCAAGGTGATCTCCCCTTGTCCTGTGATTGGGGAATGAGTCCCATCTGCTATGACCACAGTCCTCCCTGGATAAACCTGCCTATAGGCCGTAAGCTGATCTCAAAGGAAGTAGAGACATGAACACTACTTGAGGTACTAGCTCCTGCAGTAGCAACAATGTCCAAATTGGTCTCTGGAGCAGGTGAAGGGGTACCTCCTGCGGGCATGAGGTCTTTTAGTTGAGACACGAGCTCATCATATTGCTGATCTGATGTTGGTGGAGATGCATACTGCTGAGCCTGCTCTGCTATACGTGCAAACGCTAGAAAGCCATGCTTGGAGTAACATGTATATTCTGAATGACTAGATCTATGACAATAGGTTCAAGGTGGTCCACGACCATGACCACCTCTACCATGTGATCCTCGTCCATGGAACTGAGAGGGACCGCCTCTTCCACGAGAGGCCGCCATAACATAGGAATTCAACACTAGAGTAGGACTTAAGATATTGATCCGGCTCAATCTCTGGAAGGCCTCCCATGGGGGCATGAGGTATTTAAGTCGAGACACGAGCTCATCATATCGTTGATCTGATGTAGGTGGAGCTGCACACTGTTGAGCCTGCTCTGCTATGCGTGCAAACGCTATAAAGCCATGCTTGGAGTAGCATGTATCTTCTGAATGACCAGATCTATGACAATAGGTACAAGGTGGTCCACGGTCACGACCTCCTCTACCATGTGATCCTCGTCCATGGAACTGAGAGGGACCACCTCTTCCACGAGAGGCCGCCATAGCATAGGAATTCGGCACTGAAGCAGGAATTAAGATATTGATCTGACTCAATCTCTGGAAGGCCTCCTTCATGGGGGAATGATGTATTTAAGTCGAGACACGAGCTCATCATATCGCTGATCTGATGTAGGTGGAGATGCATAGTGCTGAGCTTTCTCTGTTATGCGTGCAAATGCTGTAAAGCCATGCTTGGAGTAGCATGTATCTTTTGAATGACCAGATCTATGACAATAGGTACAAGGTGGTCCACGACCACGACCACCTCTACCACGTGATCCTCGTCCATGGAACTGAGAGGGACCACCTCTTCCACGAGAGGCCGCCATTAGCATACGAATTCGACACTGGAGCATGAGTTGTGATATTGATCTGGCTCAATCTCCGGAAAGCCTCCTCCATGGGAGGAATGGTATCATTAGCCAACATCTGAGCGGAGGCATCTTCATACCGGGAGTCAAGAGAGGCCAGGAAGACTCCAACCATTGTAGAATTCCGGTATGTCTTCAATTGCTCTGGAGTAGTGATAAAAGACATGAAGCTATGAAGCTTCTCAAACATCCCACGTAAGGCAGTATAATGAGCATGTAGCGGTCGACCATTCTGCTTTATTATAAAGATGCCATGCTGAAGTTGTAATATCTTTGCCTCATTCTTTGCCTGTGAATACGTGGCAGCAAGAATGTCCCACATGGCTTTGGCAGTGAGCTGGTGCAGAACATCATTTGCAATATATGGTATCAAGGTACCAGACAACCAAACTTGAGTATATGCATCATCAGCCTCCCGTGAGGCATACAACCCTGTCTTCTCCGCCGGCTCTTTCTTTGGTAAGAATATGCTTCTTACCCATCGACTTCATTAGGCTCATGAACTGCATGGCCCGTAACTCATAATTTGACCCATCCATCTTGACTATGGGCGCTGGACCTCTGAAGGCACCCATAGTGGGGATATCTATCTTGTTCTCTGACATGTCTCCAGTCAAAGAAGACAAGGAGCATAGACTTGATGAAATACTTGTCTGCACAGACATAAGAGAGGTTGGTTGCATGTGTAGACTCAAATAGCAACCAACCCCATTAAGTAGATGGTGTCCCTGGTGTGGCGTTGGTCATAGCCGCAAGACCAATTATAGTAGCGAGTCCAGCCACAGAAGAGCGTAGGGGAGGAATGGTGGGATCCGGTCGCAAGGGAGAAGGGCAGCGGGATCCGTCCGCAAGGAAGGAGAATGGTGGAGCACGTCTGTGTCGCTAGCGGCAGAGCTGCAGACAACCAGTGGTGCTGGGCGACAGTGAGCCAGGCGGGCGGCGGTGGCAACTGGCTGTTGTGTCGCGTGCGGCGGGCCGCGAGAGGGAAGGCTGATGGTGGGGGGGGGGGGTTTGGAGGTGTTGCTAGGGTTAGGGTTTCGGGATCGAGAGCTCCGATTTAGGACCGCCTCTCTGATACCATGTTGGGAAAATAAGAGAACTTGTTCATCCCATGAACCTTAGGCTCTCTTATATGGAGAGTAGCCTATGTGTAAATTACATAAGGCATACACCAGTAAAGGGAATTAAGAAATAGTGCAAGAAACAAGAAATTGAAAATAAATGACATAACATAAATATATCTCTACAGATTTATATTTAATTCTGACAAGGTAGGGCATCAATGAAATGTCAACCACAACTAATGTAGCCGTGCTTATTACAGGAGCATGTCTTGCATTAATTTGCCACAACAAAAGTTGGTCAGGGTTGTCGTGCAGTAGGTTGCTTCTTATGAGAGGTTGACTTCGAATGCTGCAGCATAGTAGTGGTATGGCAATGGCGCATGTTGTTTCCTTGGCTTTGTCAGCATCGAAACATGTAGAGTGCCTTCATTCTCAGATGATGGAGACATATCTAGCGACATGCCATTTACTTTGACAATATGGGTGAACGTGTGTGGGGGGGTGATCTTCTTAGATACTCTCAAATATCAACCAATATGGATGACATGATAGGGCCTGCCACTACTATCGACATGCTACGACTTACAAATGCTAATCTTCTGTTTTGCAAGGATGGTTTTTGCTATCATTATTGTTTTTCTCTGCCTTTTCTTTTTTATATCTACACTTTTTAGATGAATATTTATTTTTTTCTTACTTTTGTTATGTGACCGTTTACCTCCATTGTTATTTATTCGATTAGAATGATGTAATAATTTAGTAGTATGCATTTTTAATATATGAAATATGTTATATAACGAGTCGACAACTTTCGATATAATAAATGTATATGATTTTACACATCAACACCCCACAAACTTTAAATTTAAGATTATTGTAGAATTGGATTATTTATACATATAGGAATCAATAGAAACTTTATTATGTTGACATTGATTGATTGGGATAGTTTTGACATGATTCTCAGATTTCATTGGCATGTTGGCGGCATGCTCTTTTGTATATTTGGGAAACACCATCGATATCGTTACTTTTGCGTGAGAGCAACACTTTGGTGCAACCATTTCCTTGTAAGGATGGATGTAGTAACTTTTGATATTATGATATCAATACGTGGCTGTTCCATGTAGTTCATTTTGTTGTTCCTTCCCATCGTTGGAGCAACATATATTGTGGCAATCATCAATGAGCGTTTCAAGGCAAAAAAAGACACGAGCATCAACAATAGTTTGTTGCTAGTGTGCCAATGTTAACTAAATGCATGTAGAAGTTCAAAGGAGAGAATTGTTCAACGAAGTGATGTTGCTTCACTACATCCTAATCTTTGGCATTACATATCAACGCCCCACAAACTTTAAATGTAAGATTATTGTAGAATTGGATTATTTATAGGAATCAATAGAAACTTTATTATGATGACATTGATTGATTGGGATAGTTTTGACATGATTCTCAGATTTCATTGGCATGTTGGTGGCATGCTCTTTTGTATATTTGGGAAACACCATCGATATCGTTACTTTTGCGTGAGAGCAACACTTTGGTGCAACCATTTCCTTGTAAGGATGGATGTAGTAACTTTTGATATTATGATATCAATATGTGGCTGTTCCATGTAGTTCATTTTGTTGTTCCTTCCCATCTTTGGAGCAACATATATTGTGGCAATCATCTATGAGTGTTTTAAGGCAAAAAAAAGACACGAGCATCTACAATAGTTTGTTGCTAGCGTGCCAATGCCAACTAAATGCATCTAGAAGTTCAAAGGAGAGAATTGTTCAGCGAAGTGATGTTGCTTCACTACATCCTAATCTTTGGCAACATATCCAACATGGCATTACGAATCAACATCCTTAAGTGCATCTAGGTTTTCAAATGATTTCTTTGTTTGTTCGAAGATGAATACTCTAGTTGTTGAGTCGAGGATAGTAGAAATTCCAATGAAAAGAGGAGAAAAGGACAAAGAGGGTGTGATAATCTCCTCCATTGATTTGGGGTCAAGAGCCGGTATAAAGCCGAGGAAGGATGTGATAAAGGCTTTACAGCCCTTGCAGCACTCTAAAGTTTCGAATAAAACACCAAGTTTTTCTTTCAAAAAAACAAGACATTTATTGGGGTTATTCCATTGTTATGGATTCCTCCTAGCGAGAGGGATGAGAAGACACTTGTCTCAATTGGGTGAGGATGATCTAAGCTATGAGATGGTTTGCTATCGAGTGGTGAATGAGTGGTTTGATGACATCCAAGGTCCAAAAATGGTATGATGCATTCTCAATGTTGAAAAGGAATAACGATAAAAAATGAATTTTATGTGGATGATACCATATCTTATTCTTCGAGAGGAATTTCGCTACCATGAATTATGAGAGGATTGAAAGGTTAGATTGTCAGAAGACATTTTAATGGATGATTTCGAGGAAGTAAATTACATTTTAATGGATGATTTCGAGAAAATAAATTAAATCAAATATGGGTGTTAGACAAAGGAGGAATGCAATAAACAACAACAACAAAACCTTTTCCCACAATTAAGTAGGGTCGGCTACATGGATTCTTCGCCTCCATTCAGATCTATCTTGGGTCAATCTCGGACTTATATCCAAAAAAACTAAGATCCCTTCGTATAGTCTCTTTCCAACACTTCTTGGGCCGTCCTCGCCCTCTCTTAGCCGGCTCAACATCCCAACACTCGCATCTCCTAACCGGTGCATCAGTTGACCTTCTTTGCAAATGACCAAACCATCTTAAGCGGTTTTCTCGCATCTTATCCTCGATCGGAGCTACACCAACTTTCTTTCTGATTGCATCATTCCGAATCCGATCTTTACGTGTATGTCCACACATCCATCTTAGCATTTTCATTTCTGCTACAACCATTCTCTGCATATGTCTATGGTTCACAGGCCAACATTCAGAACCATGTTTATGTGAAATGAGTTTGTTTTGGAGGCTTTTCATAAGTCAAAAAAGACTAGGATCCCTAAAAGGAATGGGTTGCAACATCCCAATTATTTCAAGTTCATTTCTTTCTAATCTTGGCCGTGGTCATAAATATCGTCGAGTATTATCGACATATCAACAATAATTTAGTATTGTTGAGATGGCAATAATGATAATATAAATTGATAACATTTTCAGGATTTTGCCCCCATTTGAGTGACATTTCACCAAATTGCGCTCAATTTCATCAAAATGTTCAAAATTCTTAATAATTTTTCTAGTCCAATTTATTGAAATTTCTCCGAATTTTGTTTTATCATGGATGCATTATTTTAAAAATAGATATTTTATGTGTTTCTTTGATGAGTCTTCTTCCCCTTATAAGATGCTCGAGATCTATGATTTGTATATTGTCGAATGTACCACTAGATTATTGATGATTCTTTATGATAGTGTTAAAGCTCATGCATCCTCTTCGAATATAAATTAAACTTGGTGTATAGATGTTAAACTTCGTCTAAAATAACTAAAAATATATGAGATCAGGTTTCACGGAATCCAAGGTCTGTTTTGGATAGGGAACCTTACCCCCATGAACTAGGGATGCTGTGAATATAAACTTAACTACAACGACATTGATCTAATTGATAATGTATGATTTGAGGTATAACATCTATTGTAGTCCTTCGAGTGCTTGTACTTTATCGTCATATCATTTCCCTCCCCTAACACATATACGTTCAATCATATATAGACAATTTTAATTGAATACATCGCCATGTACTCCTATATAAGCATTTACTTATTATATCGTTTTAGTCATAAATTTGTATTTAAACATGCATGATATGATGTGGTATAAGTCAAATGTTTTAATTACAACTCTTTTCTAGCTAGAAAGAATGCAAATTCTATCTCATTTATTGATTAAAGGACATTGGGAACCTTACTTTTGAAAAATCATTTTGAAGTCATTTTCATGATTTTTTTGGTGATATTAAACGATGAAATCCTTAAATTTTCCTTTTGGGATGGATAATACAAAGATTGGGGTGTGTTATACAATGCTTGGAACATAGAGGAGTTCACTACCTATCAGTTTTCTGGATCTTCCTCTAGTGGGTGGGTGCTTGTAGTAGAGTGATGGTCATCATTGATCGAGGATATGGAGCGGAAGCTTGCAGGTTGGCATATTGCGTGTCTCTTGAGAGGTGGATGCATTGTTCTTCTGAAGACGGGTCTTTCAACGATTATGATTTTCTTCCTCTTTTAGACTCCTTGTGGGATAGAGATCGCCAAGAAGGGTTGAAGCATATATTTTTTTGGATGGGGACAAAAGACACCTGCGATATGCCTTTGGTCAGCTGGAAGACGTTGATACTACTACAACAACAATAAAACCTTCTCCCACATTAAATAAGGCCGATTAAATGGATTTTTTACCTCCATTCATAGCTGTTTTGGTCTCGGACTTAGATCCAAGTAAGTAGATCCCTTCAGATAGTCTCCGTCCAACACTTCTTGGGCCTTCATTGCCCTCTCTTAGTTAGCCAACATCCCAAATCTCACAACTTCTAAATAGTGCATCATCATGCCTCCTTTGCAAACGGCTACAATGGTTCTCTCTCATCTTATCCTCAATTAGAGCTACACCAACTTTTCTTTTGATCACGTCATTCTGAATCTGATCTTTTCATGTATGATCATGCATTCACTATATCATTTTCATTTATGTTATTGTCTTTCTCTGTACATGTCTATAGTTCACATGCCAACATTCATATCCATAGAACGTAGTTGGAAGATGGTAATGCTGGAAAAAAGACGATGTTCTTGGCGTGAGGAGCTTATAAGAGTTGAATAATGCATTGCTGGCAAAGTAGGTTTCACGAATGTGGGTAGATAACGATGACTTGGTCACCGTCTGCTAAATTCTATCTATGGGGTCTCCAACAACTTCTCTTGGCTGGGAGGGGTTGGTTCACACTCTTTCGTGCTTTTGGAGGGGAGTTGTTGGGGTCTTACCTCTTGTGATGTAGTTTTTCAAGCTGATGCTGGGGGATGGAGATGGCTGCCTTTTTTGAATTGATGACTGGGCTGGATTTCTACGCGATCGATTTCGTGTTTATTTGTGTTGGCTTCGAACAATACACATTTAACAAGAGAGGTCTGGGTTGAGAATGGTTGACACATGTTATTTCAAAATTTCATCTAAACTGACAGATCATTGAGTAATTGAGGTTTTGGTTCTCTTGGATGCTCAAGAGGGGGCAAGGACCCCTACAGGTGGTTATGATCATTGTACATGGGTGTTAGGATGATTCTTTGTCAGCAAGGCTTATTAAGCTCTATATGAGATTTTGATTTTATATTCATGCATTGTCTCAATGGACTACAAATCTATCCAGAAGTGGAAGGTTCTGCCGCATGTTAGGGTTTTCATTTGGTTGCTAAGATGTGATTTTGTGCTGATGGGGGCTAGAAGGGCCACATCCTTACAAGGCGCCTATGACTCTTGCCAGTGATGTTCGACGGACTGTGGAAATGTGGACCGCTTGTTCTTCTCGTTTGAACTCTTTGTGTCAGATTTCGAAGAAGACAGAGCTCGATATGATCTTTATAGATTGTGCAGATATGTTTTGGCCCTCTTTTGACAGGTTGGGGGATGTAGTGAGATCCCAAAGAGGTTGTGCAACTACAGTGCTTTGGGCCATAGGTTGGCAAGAAATGTTGTGTTTTTAAGTGTTTGAAAATTCTTATGTAGAAAATGTGATAGAACATGCCATAATACTTCATAGCTCCTAGTCTGTGCAATTGTACTTGACAATTTGTGAATGCTAAGTTCTTTTAGTGGACGCCTCCTCGACGCCTCACACTTTTTTCCTTAAAAAGATTTCTTTTCTGGGCTTCCTCGTAACATTTAAGGCCATGGTCTTGCTAAATGTAATTACCAATCTTTATGAAATCTGCCGCATTAGCTTTAGCTTTTGTTTCAAGCCTATTCAACAACAACAAAGCCTTTTCCCACAATTAAGTAGGGTCGGCTACATGGATTTTCTGTCTCTATTCAGATCTATTTTGGGTCATTCTCATGCTTAAATCCAAATAACTAAGATCCCATCGGATAATCTCATTCCAACACTTCTTGGGCCTTTCTCGCCCTCTCTTAACCGGCTCAACATCCCAAATCTTGCATCTTCTAACTAGTGAATCAACCGATCTCCTTTGTCAATGATCAAACCATCTTAAGTGATTTTCTCTCATCTTATCCTCTATTAGAGGTACACCAACTTTCTTCTAATTGCACCATTCTGAATATGATCTTTTCGTGTATGACCACACCCACCTTAGCATTTTCATTTCTACTACTGTCATTCTCTACACATGTCTATGGTTCACAAACCAACATTTTCATCCATATAATATAACATATCTCACAGTTGCTTTGTAATACTTTCCTTTGACTTTCAAAGGGATTTCTTATCACGAAGAACAATAGAGGCTCATCCCATAAATTTCATCGTCTTGTTGCAAAATAGATCCCAAGAATCTAAAAGAATATCTCTTCTGAATGTTATCATCTCTAATCTTTACCTCGACTCCCTCATCATTGTTTCCATCAAATGTGCACTCCATATATTCAGTCTTAACCCTATTTATACGATATCCTTTAGTCTCTAAAGCATGTCTCCAAACCTCCAGCTTCTCATTTACTCTATCTCATGTCTCATTAATTGACATAATATCATCGATGAACAACATACACAAAGGTATATCATCATGAATGTGACTAGTCAAGTTGTCCATAATCAAAGCAAAAATGAATGGACACAAAGCTGACCCTTGATGCAGATCGATGCTTATGTTAAAATAGTCATGGGGCAAATTCCTTAGTAACGTAGTTCGAAAATATTATTCTTCCACTAAGCCAACAAATATTTTTTTCCTGTCAATACTGTAAGCATATCGCATTGTTTTTATGTGCTATTGGGTCGGGAAAGGGGTTCCATTTGGTCGCTTGGAAGGACGTAGTTGTGCCAGTCTCGGAGGGGGGGCTTGGTATTCGAGATGTGGAGCTGATAAACAAAGCTTTGCTTGCGAAGTGGGCGGTGCGGATTTGGGGCACATCCGACTCTTTAATCTTGCGTCTGCCGAGGTCGATCTATGGTGTCGCTGGGGATTTGGTGGCTCAGAGGGTCCGTCATGAGTCTCCCTTATGGAAGGGTATCCGTGCTGTGCTTCCTGGGCTCGTGCCCTTCCTCCGCCCGAGGCTGGGGAGTGGTCTCTGGTTCCGTTTCTGGCAGGATGATTGGACTGGGGATGGGGTGCTGGCCACCCGGTTCCCTAGGCTGGTGGCTTTAGCGGCTGACAGAAGGGTGCGTGTGGTCGAGGTGGCTGATTCAGGATCGTGGGCTTCGAGGTTCCACTCCGATCTCTCGGATGAGAGGATGGAAGATTTTTTGCGGCTACTATTTGAGATTCCCGCTGTTGAGGAGATGTCTGGTGACCCAGACCACTTCGTTTGGGTAGATGGTAAGTTCTCGGTGAAGATGGCGTACCAGAAGTTGAGAGCTGGGGCAATGGTAATTGATGAAGACCTTTGTGCGGACATGAAAGTGATTTGGGCGGCCAAGATTCTACTCGTGTCAAGGTCTTCCTTTGGTGCCTTAGGAGAAACCGTTTGTGTGATAAGATGAGGAGGAGGAGGATTCTGGGTATGGCGGACCTGCAGTGTGACAGATGCGGGGAGGAGGTGGAGGATGCAAATCACATCTTCTTTGGTTGCAGGACATCGGCACATGTTTGGGATGCTGTGGGGATTTTTGGGTCCCAGCATTCCGGCTTGGGTCCTTTCTGGAGGTCTATCCGTTCGGTGGGGCTTGGGTCCTCTGGGATGTGTCCAGGCCCTTCGCCGTTCTGTGGGCTATCTGGCTTGGCAGGAATGACCGTACTTTCAAGGGGCAATGTACTACTGGGAAAATGTAGTTGCTCACTGTAATGCTGTGTACAATTTCTGGATTTCTAACTGATGTACCTTTTGGTTACTTAATGAATATTTGGTGTGGTGACTCCCGCCTCGGGAGGGCTCCCCCTTTTTTCTAGTAAAAAATGGAGTTTATGCGCTTTAGGGTAGCACATATTTTTGCTGCGTTTTCGCCTCTATAGCGCAGGAAATGTCTGTGATATGCTCTGCACCTCAGAAAAAAATAAACAGAGTAGGAGCACGTTCTTAGGACAAAAATAAAGAAACAGAACTTGAACCTTATCACATCAGAGAATTTTTTTCATAAATATCTCCACAAATCGGATATGTACCAAAGTCATTCATGTCATAAATAGTATGAATAGATGTCCACAAAAAGGGCTCAATTGGATTAGAAAATAGTTCATGTTAGATACATACAAAATAGCTAAGATAGAGTACATTGCCAAATATCGTTACAAAATACATATTTATCTCTTCCTTCTCCTTTGATAGGTTGTTTTCCCATATCTAAGATCAACTTCTTGTAATTGCGAACTTCCTATGCCTTCCTTCCTCGTCGAAGGTGGACACGGGTGGCGGGGTCAGTGCAACATACATATATTGAGCTTCTTCCCTCCTCCCCCCCTTATGTTCCTTGCAGGCGCTTGTGGAGTTGTCATTTCGTCGTCTCGAGGCTCAACAATTGGTGTGACAAATTGTGTCTCCGAAACATACTCGAGGACCTCGTCTATATCCTGGTTTTCTTCCCCCACTTCGACGTCGTGCGCAAATTCTTACCGCCCTCGTCTACGATCTCCTCCATGACCTTGTTGCTGTTGGTGTGCTCTAGCCCGACCTCTTCCTCTCCCACGTCCTCTTCCTCTTTCTTGGACATGCTCCTCTTGCGTGTACTCCTTGTTCAAGGTCATTGCATCTGCAAATTGAATGGCCAATGAACGTTCCATTTCAGACTTGGTCTCCTGTGCTATGTCTCTATACTGGTAGTGGGTTGGATCTCTGCCTCCTAATATAACAAGATCCCATCTAGGGGTGTCTATCGAGTTCAACGAGCCGAGTTGGCCTCAACTCGGGCTCGAACTCGATAAGCAATCTAAGGCTCGAACTCGGACTCGATAAGGATCGAGCCTTGGCTCACCGACTCGAACTCGAACTCATCGAGTTTGAGTTGACTTATGAGTCTCTTATCGAGCCATGAGTCTCGCTGGACTGGGAGGAGTCGGGTCTCACCGGGTCGGTCGCCGAGGCTGGGAGGAGCAAAGAGGAGGGTCGAGGAGTCGAGGACCACCTGACTTGGTTGGGAGGAGTCGAGGACCACATGATTGGGCTAGAAGGCAGAAGGGATGGGTTTGAATCATCCGATGGAAACGTCGTCGCCGCCACTAAGTTGGGAGGAGTCGATGACTCATGGACTGCCTAATGGGATGCGCCCTGCTGCCTGCGGGTATGAGTCGAGGAGGGCGACCTCTTTTCCCGTGATTTCTAGGGGAATAGGCCCCGACACTGCACCTGCACATTGGAAGGCCGGAAGGGATGGGTCCGGTGGGAGTCAAGCGTTGTCGAGTTGGTTGCACATGGGAAGGTCGGAAGACGGAAGGGATGGGTCTGATGGAAATGTCGCCACCGCTGCATCTGCACTTGGGAGTTGTCGAGTTGGTTTGGTTGGGGTTGGGGGCGTCAGGTGTGTGGGTGATGGGGCGTTTAGGGTATTGAAATTTCGACTTTTCAATTTTTGGTGTAGGTTTTCAAGTTTCAAATAGGATTTGAGCTATCAAGTCGAGTTTTCGAGTTGAACAACGTCCAACTCGGACTCGACTCGATAAGCTAACGAGTCGTATAACCCAACTCGAGCTCGGGCTCGTTAGCATTTTGAGTCGAGCTCACGAGCATGGAAGGCTGTATCGATATCGATATCGTTTCGATACGATATATCGACGAAATATCGTCCATATCGACGAGCCTTTGTGAAGAAAATGCCTGTAAATTGGGATGTATCGTCATATCGGTGCCCATATCGGTCCCATGTCGATATCGATATATCGGCGATATATCGCCAATATATCGCGATATTTCCTTCCATGCTCACGAGTTCTTAACGAGCCAAGCCCGAGTTGAGCTCACCGAGCTCGAGCTTTCCTGACACCCCTAATCCCATCTCTGCATCTGAAAATTTAAATAAAATTGAAGTTAGATATTTATAACATAATGAATTGTATTTGAATTATTTATACTGTAGGTCAATTATCTAGACTTACATTGCAGGCGAGGATTGCACCAATCTCCCCATATATCTTCTGGTGATTCGAAGATACCAATACATGTAATCTGGAGAGGTATTGACCTCAATGAATTGGTATATGTGGAGAACTCTCTTGTGACGAGACAATCAAGCAGTGATGTGATCAACATGTTTTTGTTTCCAATCTACATCCACCTTACCCCGCAGATTGATCGCATATTCGCATGTAACACCTCATCAGCTTCGCAAGCAGATGGGATGCTTTGGCAACCACCAAATTGGCGTATGATGCGGTCGGGAAAGTAGTGCTCGATCATGTGGAAGTAGATGAGAGGAACACGTGATGTCCAAATATGTTGACCATCAATGCAATAATGTGGGAGAGCTTCAAGATGTCTGTCCCATACGACACCCACAAAACGTGCACGCAAGTTATTTCAATCACTTCATGGATATTTCAAATGATTTATTTTTTTAAAAAGGTATACCTGCTTTGGAGATTGCATATCGAATGTGTCACGATATGACCGAACAACGTGCATTGGTTAGCGTATGTTCTCCAAGTCTGCCCTCCAACGGACACCTAATGATCGCTCATGCCATTGGGGTCTCACTCTAGTCTCTAATAACATGGGCAATATGGGGAAAGTGCTCCCACGCCCAAAGCTACAAAATTATAACAGAACTGTCTACCTCCTTTGTCCCCATGTCTGCGGCGTAACACAAATGTCTGTAAAAGTATTCCAATGTGGCAGATCCCCAACTGAATGTCCCAGTGACATCAAGATCAGACAAAAGCTGTAAAGTTATAATAGATATCAAAGACCCGCTCTTGTCCGTTATACCCCCAAGGAGCTGCAGGATGTACGCTCTCACATAACGTATCGATGTCTCATATGCATGGACTGGCACATGTTAAAATGGCTGATACAACCAACTAGCCAACACTCTTGATCCTTGGATCTCAATCTCCGCTGGTCGAACCCCTAGTTCACACACATCAGCCCG
This sequence comes from Ottelia alismoides, assembly GCA_037367405.1. Classification (NCBI taxonomy): domain Eukaryota; kingdom Viridiplantae; phylum Streptophyta; class Magnoliopsida; order Alismatales; family Hydrocharitaceae; genus Ottelia; species Ottelia alismoides. The sequence continues at coordinate 790,487 of JAZKJV010005621.1, forward strand.
TTTCCCTATTGTAGATGTAGCACCGGTAATTGTCATGCCATCAACTCGCAACTCCATCAACACTGTTACATCCTTAAGTGTAATTGTCATCTCCCCGTTGGCCATATGAAATGTATGTGTTTCCGACCTCCATCGCTCCGCCAAGGCAGTTATAAGATGCCAATCAAGGGTTATGACCTCCAATTCAGTAACTCCACCAAATCCTGCCTGCACAACAAAAGGCCGAATGCGATCGTTAAGTGGTATGCCGTACTTGCTTCTCCGTTTGCCGACATCGTAGCCGTGATGATACCTGCCCACATAAATATGAAGTGTTACTTTTGAGATTTAAAAATGCTAATCGTGAATATGAAATAAAATGAAATAAACAACATAAGTTACATCACCCTCCCATACTCGGCGTGAGCGATGTCGATCCTGCTACGTCAGCACAGAAGTGTCATTGAGACACGGATCCATCTATAACAAAGATACGCTAGTAATCTAAAAAGGGAAGATATACCAAATGTTCAAAGAAACAAACTATGTTTATTATGCATATATTATAGTTTTTGTAATGAGAAATATAACAAATTTATCGAGGTCGGTACATTTTCTCTTATTATGACCTTCCCCTCCACATCTGCCACGTCTATTTTTGTTTCGATTTGATGTAGGAGTTGTACTTGATGCAGATGCTTCTGAGTTTTTTTCTTGGACATGTACGTTTCATATGACCTAAAGTTCCGCATAAACCACATGTATTATTTTGCAAAACTTCTCTTATATCCATCTCATTGTGGATCCTCGTGGTCTATGGTCTCCCTTTACTTCGCTTTAACTTCTTGTTAGGTCTCAACTCAGGGTAGGACAAGGGCACCCCTATATCCCTATCTCCCAAGGGAAAAAAGTTCCCTTGGTAAACCATGAGTTGGTGTTCCCAAGTGTACTACTCACCTATATATGAGTCTATTACAGAACACCTTTGAGACATAACATCAATTGCATGCGAACAAGGAATCTGATATGTTTGCCATTTTTGGCATATGCATGCTCCTTTGCTAATCACAACTGTATATTTCTTGTGCCCTCTTATGTCATATTGTATATGCCTAGCATCTGTAAGAGCCTCAAAAAGTAAATCAGGTGCACGTTGTGTTTGGGTGACCTTGTGCCCATTTTGCAAATAAACTCCAAGTTTGTATTTTTGTAGCAGTCCATGTGGTGTATTTTTTCCCATTAGCAATGGCAGCGACAACCTCATTTACACGTGTATTAAAATATAGAATACAATTGTAGAAGGTTTTTTCAGTAAGTGCGGCAATGGGCAAACAACGTGCATCCTTCAGCACAACATTGTAACTCTAACTGAGATTGGTAATTGACTGGCTGAACTTAATACCACCATCATATGACATAGTCCACTGCTGTTTCGGACAATCATGTGTTTCGAATCATATAGTTGCCTCTGTATTCCATTCTCGTAATTTCCTCATGAAATAGGTAAACTTCTTAGAGGATGTCTGTAAGGCAGCTGCAGTTACAATATTCTTCATGGACTTGTTCTTAAATACAGCGTTGAAATTGCTAGCCATATGTCGGGAACAAAAACGCCAGTATCCGAAGGGTGGAAGCAGGTCAACGTCAACATCATTCATTGTAGACTTTATACCGGGATGGTGATCAGATATAATATAAATTGGACCTGGATGCATCCCAATAACCTTGATACACAACAACGAAAGAAACCACTTCCAACTTGGCACAGATTCTTTGTCCACAATGCCAAAGGAAAGTGGGACAATATGCTTGTCACCGTCAATCCTACATGCAATCAATAATTTTTGAGTATACTTTCCATACAAATGTGTACTATCTATGCTAGTTAAAGGGCTACAATGCTTGAAGGCTTCAATACATGGTCTAAATCCCCAGAAACACTGCTGAAATCTGCGACAATGCGGCTTCATTGGATCGGGATGCTCCGTATGTGTGATTGCAATTTCAGTCCCTGTAATGACAACCTGCAAAACATGTAAGAAATGTGGCATATCTGTATAAGATTTCTTCCATTCACCATAAACATAGCAATTACCTTTCTTCTAGCATCCCATATCCTTTTCTCTGTAACCAAGTATTTGTATACCTTCTGGATATGAGTCATGAGAGTGTATACTGGAACAATTGGGCTGTCCCTCACAAAGTCTAGTACCTCCCGAGCCATGAAGTTGCAGTCAAGTTGGGGACGATCTTGACTGATAGACGGATTGATGCATGGGTGTGGATCGCCAAGCTTAGATATTAAAAGTCAAGTTTCCAAGATTTTCAACGATTTCACCAAAATTTCTCTTTCCGGACTTTGGTGAATCGAAATCAAAATCTTAAATTTAAGGCTTTGTTTTCTTGTGTCTTCTCTCTATTACAAGGACTACGAGCTACTGTTCGATTACTAGGTTGTTAGCAGCCTCCAAGTCTTGTGACTGTAAGTATTTGTCGACAATCAGGTTGGTTATAGATCATGCTTGTGAATGCTATAATTTCTTGATGTTAATTGATTTGTTTGAGTCTTATATAGCATACATTTTATGATCACAAGCTATACAATGCACCTATCGGACATACATGTTAGAAATATTTGCGTTTGTGTTTGTGTATGTATGCGTGTCTTATTTTCTAAAATTAAACATTTTTATAAGTATAAAGTATTTTACTTAGATACCAATTCTAAGTTATCCTTTCACTTTTCAATCTCTTACATAAGATATCATTTTGCTTATACTCTTTGTTGACATATGTTTTTCCCTATTATTATTGCATGTGTCACCGCTCTCTTCATGTTCAAGAGGGGGAAACTAATGGCTTCTAATTTTGGTTCCAAAACTGGTTCTGAATCTGAGCATCATACTACTTTTTTGACTAGTGGAGTGATTGGATGGGAATTTAATGAAGCGTATCATGTTAGTATCTTACTATTATAAAAAATTATGTATTTCTATCTCATTTATTGAGTTAAAAATATTAGAAAACTTTATTATAGAAAAATTTGAGCTTTCAAGTACTTTCCCTAATTTCCGACCATTTCACCGAAATTCCATCAAAATCTCCCCAAATTTCTCTTCCTAGGCTTTACCGAACGAAACCGAAATCCGACATTTAAGGTCTTGATTATCGTAAAAGGAAGCTAGGTGGTGGACCGAAGTAGTAGAAGTACAACTTTGAGAGAAAGAAAGAGTTTGAAGGTATTCTATTTAAGAACATACAAAAACTTGGCAGCATATTAATTATCCACGAAAGAGTAAAAATGCTATCTATAATGTAAAGATGAAGTTTAGGAGGATGCATATATAAGAGTAGATTATATATTGAGAAGAAAGGTTTGGCTCATACCTAAAGACCATACATGCGAGCACACATATCATATTGCAAAACCCAACATACACATATGTGCTTAATTACATAATTTTCCATATGTAACCTTTCTTAACGAAACTATGCATCATTGCGTGCCAACAAAAGTGCACATAGAACATGAGTTGCTCAAGCGAGACTCATAATCCAATAAAGTTCGTGCAAGTGAGCTAACCAAGTTTGCCATGAAGCCATACCTCCTTAGACCCTTCAATGGATATGAAGAGGTGTTCAATATTCTCAAGAGCGTTCGAACACCTCAGACATACCTCCTCATATGTGCTTTGCAAAACATTGGCTTTGTAAGCTTTTATCATCAAATGAACTCATCTAAGTAGCCAAAGAAAGATTTTCACTCTTAGCTGTACCCTAGTGTTATAATTAAGTATGCAATAACGTGTTAGGTCATATGTGTAAAAAACTGAAAGGTCAAGAGGGTCTTGCAGACCTTTTTCATATTAAAATATCCATCCATCCACATCCAAAAGTCACGACCATTAGTAGGGCCATCAACCTTGCTAAGCGACTTTGACATATTGATGAAGTTCTACCTCCTTTGATCAGAGACGCTAGAAGAGAAAGTGGGGTCTAAGCTCCTTTCGACTAGCTTTTGGCTAAGCATTCACTAAAAGGGTCAAAGAGGGTCTTGTAGACCTTTTTCATGGAAAAATATCCATCCATCCACATACAAAAGTCACGACAATTAGTAGGGCCATCGACCTTCCTAAGCAACTTCGACATATTGATGAACTTCTACCTCCTCCAATCAGAGAAGCTAGAAGAGAAATTGTGGTCTAAGCTCCTTTCGACTAGCTTTTTGGCTAAGCATTCAGAGTGGCTGCCAAAGCAACCAGTCTTCAAAAACAATTTTAAAAATGTTGTGCAATTTTAGAAATACAAATATTGTAATACATGAAAGATGCGCAGACATCTCCTCAATTCTGATGGTAAAATCGTTGCCGAAAAATAAATGTAAAGGATTAAAAGATTAGCAGGATGAAGCTGCAAAAATTTTCCTGTGCTTTTATAGGCTATGTAATTTTTGATAGTTTTATTTTTTGCTAATTTGAATTTTGTGTTTTCTTAAGGGGAGTATCCCCATACTCAGTTTAAGGAAAGAAAAAAAGTGCAAAGCCAAGAAAGATACTTATAGGTGAAGACCCGCGACATTTCATGGTTTAGTGCTTCAACCATGTGTTGATTTCTCGAAAATAACTTGTCTGATGTGTTAGCTCAGCTTGCCTACTCAACCTCTGGAAGTGATCCACCACCAGTCACACCAACCTTCTGACTACCTTGGGTCATCCTGCTATCAACATTCATGGTATTAATGATGTTCTTTCGCATTCGCCCATTAGCCATAGCACATTTTTTTGTGTTTGCAATTTGCATCTCCCTTTAGCCATGTCTATCTCATTTGCTGTATTGACCCAATTTTTTACTTTTTTGTTTTCCTTCATTATAGTATTCAGATGTGCCTCCATGTCTAAGAGGAAGTAGATAAGTTGATAAGTTGAATAGGCAAGATGATAATAAAAACTTTAATAACAATGACCTCGGATATTGTACATATAGGAGATCTAGACCTTTCTTAGCATGACAACTTTGTCACGACTTGCTTGGTTGTCGACCATTCACCTGAAGTTATTGCAGAATTTTTTACCAAGGGTCTAAACTCCTCTTCCAGTAAACATGAGCGCTTAAATTTAAACCAAAATGAAGGGAGGTGTATACTAGACTCCTAAATCTGTGCTTTGTGGTTTTATGTCAGCGATTTACCAAGGGTCTCTTGCACTGCCATGAACGCACTTCCTTTGACACAGAGCTTAAGATCTACCTTTGATATGGCCATGAGTGTGACTGTTGTGGTGCAACCTGTGCATGTATGGGTATTCTGATCTTGGCTAATGTGCTGAGACCAAGGTTTGAAAAAACGAAAGGCGGAACGAGGCGTTTTCCCGGAAGCGAGGCGAGGCGTAGCCTCGAGATGGTCGAGGCGTAAGCCTCAGTTTATATAGAAAAATAATTATAAAGTATATAATAAATACATTTATTGGTGAAATAATATATTCTAACACATATAGTATATAACAATGTATTGTATGATGATATTATGAAGATAAGAACATGAAAAAGGAATTCAAAAGGAAACTATATGATGATATGTTAATGCCATAGACCTTTCTACTAAATTTCTACCCAATCAAAAGGAAATCATTGGCTATAACTACCACTAATTTTTTTTTTTATCAAAAAGGGATTGGTTATAGTTGCCACTAAAGATATCCAAGTTGTTGATATGAATCATACGATTTGAATCCTAATCTTATGTCCTACTGAACCATATGAAGAACAGTATGATGTTCCCCCTGTGCCACCATATCCTACCAATACAGGGGTCTCGTTGCTCGATTAGCGAGCATGGGGGGGCTAGGGGGGCCCAGGTTGGCCCCCCCTTGCGGGGGTTGCAAGGTGCAGCGCCCCCGTCCAATTTTTTTTCTTATATGGATATTTGAATTCATATACACTTTCTTATATGTTTAAGGGTGTAATAGTAAGAGTTTATTGAAATAATTGGACATGTTAATGTTAAATATGAATATGAAAGGGGTCAAATTTAAGCATTTGAATATGAAAGAGGTCAAATTTAAGCATTCATGCATAAATATACTCAACAATAAAACCTTTATAAACATATGAAAATACGAATATGACCATTTTTTTCTTTGAAAAAATACTTGAAAAAGCCCCCAACGCCTCACCTTGCGCCTCGCCCCGCCTCAACGCCTCGCCTCGCCTCGACCGCTTCAGGCATCCGAGGCGCATTCCTCTGCCAGGGGGTCTGAAGCGGTCACCTCAGAGTGATTTCTCAACGCCCCGTTTCGCCTCGAGCGCCTTTGTGCCTCGAGGCGCGTTTTTTTAAACCATGGCTGAGATTATTCATTCGATTTTTTATTTTACAAATTCTTCTCATATATGACCTTTTGTGGCCTTTAGATATGATGGACTTAGGTGGCATATTGAAAGCCACCAGTTAGGAGATGAAGAACTCTAAATATGGCTGGACATTCATTTCGATGTGATGAACTATGATATGTGGGTGCTAAACAACCTTGACTTGGTTGGGATATTGACAAGGAACATATCTTAAAGGAAGAAGAGCCCTAGGTGAAGGACTCATATCTGTCACGGAAGCATGATGCACTTGTCAAGTCATGTACTCGTCCGAATAGCCAATGAGGTACTACATCATCCCACTACTAAGTCAATGTGGGAGTCTCTAAGAACACATATTTATCGGGCTAAGGAGTGTGAAAGATCTTGCAATTTTAGATTGGTCATAACCCTTATGAGACCATCACAACTATACTCTTGTCCAAGACCTTAATTATTGGTTTTAGCCCGAGTTTTGACTGAAATTTGGTCAATGTTTGATCATTTTGGTCCTATTTTCTTCTATCGGCCGTTCTCCAACCTGAAATTTTGATTATTTCGGTCGAATTTCGATCACATGTCGAAATCAAAATTCGATCGAATTTCAGTGAAATTTGACAACATGCTGTTGTCTAAATTTACTCAATCAAGTTCATTTTTTAATGCAGACTACAATATGGAATTTTCTTTCATGCCTTTATCCTGAGGATGAGGCTGCTTATAGTCAAATCTCGACTTTGATCGAGATACCTTATGCAGGTGTTATATAGTAGGTTAGCCATACCTCAACTTCATTGACTACTATCTTGGCTCATGACACTACATTTGTTATGGGATTTTGGTCATGTCCTAAGATGACATGGATATATGAGTGGGCGTAGAATGTGAATATATTCGTATCTGATTCTCTATCGTATTCGTTTATACATATTTTGACATTCGTATTCGTTTTAAAATGGACGCGAATATGGATATCACTTTGACATTCGCTATATTCACATTCATATTCGTATATTTGTTTTCGTACATAAGCATAGTAATAGATTTATTTATAACCGTGCCTAATGACATTTTATGATTGCATTCACCATTGATGATATAATTGTTATGAAATTAGCTTATGGATGGCCATTAACCTCTATGGCAAAGGTGAGGCCATCCTAAGGTTTTTAAATAAACTAACAGTCTAACAAACGAAATCATATTTTGACTAGCTTTTTAAAAGGAAATCATACTTGGTAATGCATTTATCATGTTAATATGCTGAGCTCGACCTGCATTAGTTTTTGACATGCAATCTAAGAAACAAAGGTTCTCTTAAGAAGATTTTGCCTACATGAGCTTGATCTTTGCCTATATTAACACCCAATGCATGGGATCAAATTTCGCTGAAATTTGGTTGAATTTTGGTTTCGACAGGTGACCGAAATTTGGCTGAAATGATCTATATCGACTGAAAGTTTGGGGGTCCAATTCAAAAACCGATAAAAATGACCGAAATTTCTGTCGAATTTCAATTAAAATTCGCCCAAAATTTCGCAGTGGTCGGTCACAGAAATGGTGACAGAAATTAAAATTTGAGGCCTTGATCTAATGGTCTCTTATATTTTATGCGAAATTTGGCCGATATTTCATATCAGTCGGTCACCGAAATGGTGACCGAAATCAAAATTTGAGGCCTTGATCTAATTGTCTCTTATATCTTATGATTGGATCTAACAGTCCTTTGTCGAAAAAACTTTTAGTGGTCATCCTCTGCCTGGCAAAATAGCTAACAAACAAAATCATATTTTGAATAGTTTTTTAAAAGAAAATAATACCAGGGTAGTGTATTTCAAGGTATTAAAAGGACCGACCCTACTTATAGTGGGAGAATGCTTCGCCATTTTACTTAATTTCGACAGGGCAAATCTGTGTCTGAGTTTCAAAAATTATCTTTGTAAGGGGTGTTCTAGTATATTCTATCCGTAATACCCACTTATAGTTATATTCTATGGGATATGTTATACACTTGATTATTTAGTCCGGTAGTCATTAAATAAATGACCTCACAATATGGAGACTGATTAGATTATCAGTTTTCATATTTAATATTATTTTAAATACGAAGACAACATATATATATGTTCAATATTTTATTTAAGAAATCAATATTCAAATACAGATCAAGTTCTCACATGTGTAGTCGTAATATGTATTTTCTCTCATAGGGTGGAAATCCTGTCTTCAATTGCAGTGTTGGATAGATAGTATGCCTGGAAGGGTATTGTTAACGTTGACTTCTCATTCCCTTGTAAGGGAATTGGCTTGTAGATTTTGTTAGCTTGCTCGAGCTCTCGCATGATTTGGCACCATTAATTGAGAGGCTATATGCATTAAACTGGTTTGCTTATGATCCTAGTAATACCACCACTTCACTTACGTATGAGTGACTTGGATGTTGGATCTTGACATTGCGAATGATTGTAGATTATTATGGATGGTGATGGTGGCTGCCTAAAGTTTTGCACACTGATTGCAAAGAAACTCTATATTGATTAAAGCCGAAATGTGTTCCATTGAAATATTGGTCTATAATATGACTGCGGCCTGTTATTGGATATAGTCAGGATTCAACTTGATACAATGTAGTCTTGGATTTGTGCATCCATAGGGGATGGCTACTTTCCTCGAGTGGGTTTTATTTGGCTTTTAACAAAATGTTGGTGAAAGTCTTCGGATGAGATGTGCATTTAGTAAATCCGGAGGAGAATAGAGGCCTCGGATGAAGTGTTCTTAGTTCTGTTTCGTACCCACCTTCTTGAGTTTAGTACTCCTTGCAAGCCCTGGATTAGCATTAAGCAATATGACGCCTGACCCATATTTTCATGTGCATGTGTTTGCTTCATTTGTCTAAATGTAAATACAATGTGGATATTTTTTTTCGGAGTTTTGAAATCTACAATCCTGTTGAAATAGTGCTAACATCATTTTTTATTGTATTAGGGGCAGCTGAAGATGTCATTCACCAGCAAATTTGGTTACCTTGTAAGACAACACTTGGGTAACAATGCGACCTCTTCTGGCCCAGTCACTTCTCTGCTCAAGTCTAACTTAACGCGTTGCATGGCTACAAAACTTTTCGTGGGAGGTAATTTACTGAATTGATGGTTTTTTTGTTGGGAAGTTTAATGTTTATAAAAAAATCAACTCACTGGAGGTCTATTCCAGGTCTGTCATTTGGGACTGATGACCAAACTCTTCGAGATGCATTTACAAGTTTTGGCGAGGTGACTGAGGGTGAGTGTATGTACTAATTGTCATTTATGTAATACCGTGTAAAAGGGTGGTAACCACTAATAAAACTCTTGGGGTGTAGAAATTTCTGAGCTGGCAGAACTGAGATTTTTTGGATGTATATCTATGCAGCTAGAGTGATCACTGACAGAGACACAGGAAGATCAAGGGGCTTTGGCTTTGTGAATTTCACTACTGATGAATCAGCCAATGAGGCCTTGTCTAATATGGATGGCAAGGTCTTTCCATATCTCTTTTCCCTTTAATTGCCATCTTGGTAAGAAAAGTGTATCATTGATCCTCACCTCCTTGCTTCTGTTCAGGAATTGCATGGTCGACATATACGTGTAAGCTTCGCAACTGAAAGGGCTGGAGGTGGCGGAGGCTTCCAAGGAAGATATAGTGGCGGAGGGAGTTTCAGTCGCGATCCTTCATCTTAGGGTCGATTTTTGTCGACATCAGTTGACATAACTTTAAGAACCCATCTTTTCAACATTTTTTCTTTCTCGAGGTAAGTCCAGCTTGCTGTTATCCACCTATGGATGATGCCATGTAGTGGAACCATTTCTACTAGTAATTTTTGTTCCCATAGGCTCTATCTTGAGAATGTTGGAAATTCCGTGAATTGCAAGTCTTGCTCTTTGTGCGTGCATTTTCTCAAGGTATGTCCTGATATATTGTTCAGGTGTTGTGCTTCAAATCTACATTGTTAAAAGCATGCAGGGGATGTCTTGAATTGGAGGTTATTATGGTCAAAAATATATCTACTACACTCATTTACAGGTTATTTGTGGTCAAGGATGTATCGACCTTACTCATTTGGAGGTAATTCATGATCAAGGATATCTCCATTGAACCGATTTTAAAGTAGCCTTTATTTTTTCCATCGAAGGAAATTTGTTTGTGCTGTTTGTGAACATCTTAAAATATTCTTCTGGGTAAGATTTTATTATAATCTTTGTAGAGAAGGGACCAATATGTTATTTGGAAACCTTGTTTGATTTTATTATGTTACCAGCTTTGATAGGCATCTTTGTGACCCCCTTTATGCTAATCAGCTCTGAGGGTGCAGTTTCCAAGGACTCGAGGTGCGATTCCTACCAGATTTTCATGATCTGAAACTTCTTGAACTGTCTTGTCATACTGAGGATGTTTCTTCAACCCTAAACCCTATATAAAGTAGTTTTGCGCCCTTTTCTTGTGGTAGCATATTAAAAAATCGAAATGATGCAAGGTCCCTTGTCAACTCTTTGATTGCTGGATTCAAAAAAAAAAAAACTCTTTGATTGCTTGTCGAATGCATCCTTTCCACTTATGGACTTGATTCACAATCGGTCTCTGCACCTCGGCCGTGCATGGGTGGTGACCTTTCTTGTTGGCCTCCCCTCTGTTGTAGCAGTTGTCAATTTTGTTTTTGGTTGCTTTGCACATGTTTTAAAAGCATCGTATGCGAGTAACCTTTTTTGAGTGTTTCTGTTAGCTTCTTGGTTGACGTTCGCTTACAGTCGTATACATTTTAGATGTAAATGACCAACTTTTTACTTTGTTCATTTGAAAATTCTGTATATATGTTATCTATGTATGAAATATAGGAGTTTGGATGATCATCGCCTTTCATTACTTCAAAGTTTATGATGGACCAAATGCTGGTCGAATGGGTTTTGTTGATTTGAACTAATAATTGGCCGATTTAACTTTTTGTGGTTTTTTTTGTTTTGGACCAGGGCTTGTTCTTTAAAGTGACTGTTATATGATATTTTTAATGTACAATGAAATTTGTATATTTGGGAGTCAAGGATGCAAGCAAATCTTGCTCTTACAGTCAATAAGCATATTTATCACTCGATGTAGAAATAGTGTGAAAGTATTTGTGACAATTACAATAAGTCATCCTAAAATATGGGTCATATTCTAATGTCCAAAATTATATAAATCTAATTTACATTTATTGCATAATGTGAATTCAATTCACATTATAATAAATTCACGTTATATTAAATTCACATTATATTAAATGTGAAACTTAGTCACAATCAAGTTTTTTAGGATAATGTCATTCATGATAATTAAATTCAAATTAATTATCCTAAAATTCTCTCCAAATGCAGTTGAATCTAAATTAATCATCCAAAAATTTTCTCCAAACGTACCCAAAAACAATATCAGTCTTATCCACATCATCTTCAATTACTGTGGACAAAACTGCCTATGATTAAATTCAATTTAATCATTCTTAAATTTCTTCTCTTTGTCCAATTGTTGGATCTATCTTTTTTGGAATGCTCTTCACACTCTTTTGAGGATAGTGTGGCTTCTCTATAGATACTTGGACATAAGATCAAAGGGATTTGTATATGAAGGATATGGCGAGATACTTAAGTGCATCACAGAAGCATGAAGATCGCATCGTATGCGATTCGGAGCGACTAGTCGCACTAGTTGCTCGAGGTAGTGGAAATTAATATTTTTATGCGATGAAACCACATGATCTAAAACACTTCTCGAATCCTTTGATCTAAATCATAAATAAATATTAGGGTTACCTCTTGAAGCGTGGTTGCGATCGAGTCTCTAAACGGAGAGACCTCCTGTCTCAAGTCTGATCTGATGGAGGAGGCGCTTGCGAGCGCATGGATGAGACGCGTACTCCTCGCAATCCATGTTGATGGTCCAAGCGACTAATCTCCTGATCTTGTCACACGAGATACGACGTCTTCTCCATGAGCAAGGCATGCCAAAGGAGATGGAGATACACGAGTAAACGATCGGGCAACACAACGACGATGCTGCGATGATGGAGACTCTCTCTAGGTCTTCCATGGTGGACGGTCATATGAGAGAGAGAGAGGACGTGTAGAGAGAAAGAGGGAGGGAGACAGCCTTATGTTGCATTAGCATTAGAAGAGCAAGGGATGCCCTTCTATTTATAATATTTTGGGGTCCATGAATCTCAATTCACGGGCAACACAAATCCAACGGTTCACATTGATTTGTGTTTCTTTAAATGTCAAGATTTTTGTTGGTAAAAAACTAACAATAATTAATTTAATTTGATTAAATATATATTGATAAAACACAATTTAATCCTCAAATTAAATCAACTAATCTTGAAGATAATGGAAAGGAGAATCTCTCCTTCCATATAGGAGGGGTGGACGGCCATCCTTTCCTTGTAGGAATTGGTGGCCGTCCCTTCTCCTATTAGGAAAAAGAGATTCCAATGCAATCTTCAAAATTGCATGATTCCATATATCTCCAATATTTACAACAACAATTGTTGTAAATTATTATACAAAAATAATTCATAATTATTTTGTGAATATGGCAATCTTTCCATTAGAATTTTGTGAATCATCTTATTCACAACCCAAAATAAAATGTGAATTACATTTTTAATTAATTGTCCAATGTGAATCCAATTCACATCAACATTTAATTAACAAATGTAAATTATAAATAGCCCTCTTTTATGTATTATAAATCACATTTATAATATATATGAATAATTGGGATAGTGCTATCCACATTATTCATACCTATGATAATTAAATTATATTTAATCATCTAGGATCTCTATTCTCATGTGCCCAAATAATATGAATCATATTCACATTATTTACATCTATGATAATTAAATCACATTTAGTTATCTTAGATAACTCTCCTTATAATATGAATGAAATTCATATTATTCATGATAATTAAGTCACATTTAATTATCTATTTTTCTCAATGCTCGGATACATATATCAATAATGAAATTATTCATGAACTCTTTTAAGGATAATGCGCTTTCTCTGCAAATACTTGGAGAAAAGGACATGGCGATTGTATTGTTCCACGTATAGTGACTTGGATATTGAGATCACAACTCAAATCCAGATCTTGCGGACCTCGCAGAGATGCTTGATTAAATCAAGACCGCAGATCTAATCTTCTCATTGCATCTGAATCACATTCGGATCAATGTCCAACATTTGAACCAAGATCTGATCACTTCTCTACTGAGAGGAGTCACTAAAATCCATACCCGTTTGATCACTCCCTAGGAATGGAAGCGTCATGGTTATACAATCTTTTATGATCACATCACCTCAGGTATTCCTAATACCTGTACATCCTGCATACTGGAAGATCCAGAATAATCTCAAAGTATAAGATCAATTTTACACTGTCTACTTCAGGGATTTATCATTAAGTTTCTCATTTGATCATTGGGAGTTGGTATCGATCATATACTTTCCAAGAGACCCAGGTGTTGATCATATACTTTCCAAAAGCATATATCAAATTTACAAATTCAGTCAAGCCTCCAAAGCAAGATAACCGCGTGTGGAATTTGATTCTTTTCAATATCTCATGAGTGAGCTCATGTCTTCCGGTTCAGTAATGAGCCTGTATGATCCCTTCGAGAGATCGTATTACTCATATGCCATTGTATGCACACCAACACGCTGATGTATAGACATTGATTAGGTCATCAACCTATTGGTCTGTAAAATGCACATACTCTGACATATAGTAACACATCTGTCTCCGGTCAGAGGATGCGTGCCTATATTGTGACAACATACGACATATGACTTTGGTTATCTCGATCTTGTTAGATCGACTCTTTGACCTAACTTATCTAACACCTCCGAATCTCAATTCCTATGCAGAGGACCTGCATCAAGAGGTTGGTTTGATATCGGCTTCTAGAGAAAGGATTGTCATCTCCTTCTCAGGCTTGAGATCATCTCTTAATAATCATTTGGCGGTGCTTGATGAGTCCTCAATCTAACGCTTTAGATATTTAACCAAGCACCAGCCTCTATGATTCAATAATTGAATCAACAACTGTATGATCATTAAGATGGCCATGGTACATAACCTTAGTTGTACTAAGGGACCTATTATGCAAATTATTTATTCTTCATTTCAGATCGGGAAATGATATTTGCAATAACATTTATTGCATAATGGCTCGTCGTGGGCTCGCATGTCCAACAATCTCCTACTAGCCCAAAGAGACATTAATGTGTTAATCTTTAAACCCACACTCATGTGACAATCATAGGCTATTTAGGAAAATAACTAGGTAAGCTGATCAGTCACTCTGTTCCCAAGAAACTATGCCAAGTCCTTTTACGACACTTGCATACCCCCCAATAGCAGTGCTCGCATTCAATGCGAATGTTGCATCTTATGCAACCAATACTCAATCTTGTTTAGTTATAGTGTCTTTGGCATTACAACACAATAATTATTATAACCACAATGTAATTTTTATTATCCTTATCAGAATACCCTTATTTCCGGAGATCTCTATCTCCTACCGTAGTTAAGACCCTTTTAGATCATCATCTATAAAGTCTTAAGTTCTTGAAGATGCGACTTTTGAGATCACTATCTCTAAGTCTTGTCGTCTTTGAAGATTTTCTTATTATTGCAATCAAGTGTTTTATCACCATAGTAGGTTTAGTAACAGTTTACTACTCCCACTGCATGGTAGACATATGGCTTTTGTACACATTTAGCATACACTCGGCTTCTCGTAACCAATGTACAAGGACAAGCAGTTATAGCATTCACTTCCTCAACTCTTTGAGGTGCTATCCCTTCAGATAGGTCAGTACAATATCTTAAGGAAAAGAAGCCTTTCTTGGAATTTTCCAGAAAATGAAAATGTCCAAGGCATACCATTAATGTGATGGTCCCAATACCCTCTTTTCTCTACTCCTGAACAACTTTAGAACTAAGATCTAAGAGGTATCTTTGAGATCACATCTCAAGGTATGGAATAGTAGGTCAATAAAACACTTATTATCATTCTTATATCATTCCAAATGATTAGGATATCATCTACATTTAGCATGACGAACACAATGGCACTCCCACTAAGCTTCACATGATTCATTAAGATTCTATCTGAAATCATAACATTTATAATTTCATCAAATCTAATGTTCCAACTACAAGAAGCTTATTTTGAGTCCATAAATGGAGTTCTTCAGCTTGCATACCATGCTTTCCTCAACCATGAAGCCCTGGGGCTACTTCATGTGAATATCCTCAGAGAGGTATTGATAGTGGAATGCAATATTGACTTTTATGTTAAAGATAACAGAAGTCAAGTTGTGTAACTATAGTTAGCAATATCGCGATGGTTTTAAGCATGGTCACTGAAGAGCAAGTCTCATCGCAAGTGATGTTTTCTCTTCGGTATGTAGCTCATGGCTAAGAACCATGCTTTGAAAGTCTATACGTTCTCATCAGGTTTCCTCTTTCTCTTGAAGATCCATTTACACGATAATGGATCTTACCCATATAGGTGGATCCTCAAGGGTCCATATACAACATTTGTATATGAAGTCTACTTTAGACTCTATTGGTAACATCCATCTTTCTATTCTATGATCTTCATAAGCTTCATCACATGAAGTCAGATCATTGACAGATTCAACTGATACATGGAATCCATCCTCAAACTTATTTGAAGAGGTATTAGTGTTTCATCTTTAATTGTCCTTTTAGTTTCCGATTTCAGGAGCCTCATAATCTTCTCAAGATTCAATGAGTTCCTTTACTTCATTTTCATCTTGATTATGAAGAGAGTCATCTTCTAAGAATCATATCCTTAGAGATGAGATCTTTTAAGAATCTCAAGGTCATAAAGTAGGTATCCAATGCCATCCTTTATTTTTCTAATGAAGTAGCATTCTCAGGTGCTAAATTCCAGCTAACTTGCATAGAACCTTATTAATGATATACATTGTAGTCTCTACTACATATATATATATATACCTAGAAATTAAGAGGTAATTATGCTAAGATTAATCATCGATCAAATCATGTCATGCATGATCCAATTGTATCTCCCTATAACTCTATTGAGTTTAGGTGTATTAGGAGGAGTGAGATAGGAATGATATTCCTTTCTCCATAAGGCATTTCATGAATTCGTCTACTAGATACGACTACCTAGATTAGATCAAATTCATTTTCATCTTCCTTCAAACTTTGGTTCTAAACCAAAATTGTGAAATATTTGAACATTTCAAAGGTTTCTAAGGTCAAGGGAATAAAACTCATATCACAAATAATCATCAATGGATATCACATATCATTAATGTTTATCATGATATAGATGATCCACATACATCAATATATATGAGATCTTGAATACCTCAACATCTTACACCATTCCCAAAGAAGGGTGTATTGGATATTTTACTTTGAATATAATATTCACAAGTATGTAAGATTTGAAATTTCAGACAATCTAAAGTTTCATCTCTTACTAGTCTATTGATCTCATCAACAGACATATGTCCAAGACTTGATGCCAGATCATTTTCAAATGATTTTCATCCTCCTATTGATCTTTAAAGGTTTAATTTTCTGTATTAGAAATCTTATTGAACCATTCATTAATTTTCTAATTAGTAGAGTCCACTAGATGTTAGATTACTATCTGAAATATATCTATCATAACTCTCTACGATAGGTATCTAGGTCATAGAGGCATTCTCTAAGACTAAAGGCTCTCCCATTGGAAATAACAAGTCTATCTATCCAATAGAGATTGTTGCAACAATTGCTTCAATATCCATGTGGATGACTATTAAACCTTAAGATCAAAATTTCTAGTCTTCTAAAATATATGCAACCAATTGCAAGTGTAAATAGAAGATTGATATACAATCATTAGACTTTGATCTTATCAAATAAGCAAGTCTATTTCAATGATCAAACACAGATATAAATTATTTCGATGCACTATCCGAGTCCTCTAAGGATTCTAGATAGACTTGATAGTCATACTATCAATACATCAGCTTATTGCAGTATTGGCATTCATCCAAAAATTTGGATGTCATATGGAAGTTACAGAAGTACAATCAACTCCTCGACTTTCCTTCTCACTTGGGTCCAACCCGTGCTTCCACTGCGTTCTCTTCATCTGCAAACAAATATTGCTTAAGACAAAGGATCTCTTATGTTGAATTCAAAAGATTTCAATATAAGAGTACTTCAATATTTATATATGCTTCATTCAATTCACACAAGATGAATATTATGAAGTTTCATGAATGACCAGAGTATAACAATAGGATGATGACACTCATCGTATCTACATCCACCTAAACTCTTAAAACATTGGTTCAGGTAGGTAGTCAAATATTTTGAGTACATCATCTCTTATAGAGCCACCATTCTGCATGATGCAGAGAACCAAGCCATTCATGATAAAAATGTCAAGAGCACATATGCATGCCAAACCATCTTCTTAGATTTTATAAGGATTATTCGACAATTACGATCATCATCATGTCACTTCCAAAGTACATTCGATGAGATCAAGATCATATAGAGACATACAAACCTTAGGGTTGTAGTCCTATTGTCTATTTAATTGTTATTCCTCATTATTATGAGGAAACTTGCACATACAACCACATACATTATGTGTTCAACTGCAAGTACAATATCTTGATAATGGATCCAATCCATGATATTATACTGGTTAATATTGAGTATAGTATTGAGTGGATTTAATAAAGGATTATCTGAAATAAAAAATTTGCATAAATATAAATAAATAAATATATATATAACTTTGACTAAGGAAATTTTATATCAAAGTTGTCTTGCATTGTCAACTCTGAGAGTTCATTCCCTTAATAACTTTCAATGTAAGAGATATACTTACCATCATATCTCAGCAAGATCTGGGATCTCCTTCCTTATCTTTGTCACACCCCAATAATATGAAAATCTGTAACTCAAATAAAAAGAAGAGGGAACATATTCCGCCTTGCAAGTCCAACTTGCATTCCCAATTCGGTCTTTAACACCCGGGCCCACCACCCAAAGGTGATGTTGACCCATCATTAATTGAACCAACCGTCAACATGAATACAACTCGCTATGCACAATCCAATATCACCCCAATAATACGAGGATCCGGTATTGGGGTTACTACGCATATGTCCTTACTCTTTCGAGAAGCGAAGAGCTCAATTCAGATGCGCTTGCATACAAGAGCTGTCACTTCGGACACGTGTCTGCTACATACAATCCCTGGTGACGAAACCCTTCACCTTGACGGGAGACCATGGATGCCACTTATGTGATCCTCCATATCTTGTTCAAATTCTAATTAATCATTATGAATCATATTCATTACGATTAATTCTTCCAAGAGAAATTACAACTCTATTCATAATAGAGTATTTTAATTTTAATTGGATTCCAATTACTCTAATCATATCAAATTAATGATCCAATTATTATCCAACAACCATTCTTTATTGTTACTTGAATTATGGTATTTTATCAAATACGTATTATTTTGAATTTTAATAATTAGAAATACATCATGATTTCTCAAGCATTATACCAACCCTACCCGCTGTCGTGGCCAGTACCGACGCGAGTGGGACATACTGCACACGGTGCAACCTGCTACCTCAACGCTCCCTGACTAGATACCATATCCGCCTCGGGAAAGGATAATGCAAAATAGATCACTTTGTACTTTAGATGATCATCGGTTTTTCAACCGAAATTATACCATATTATAATAATCAAAATATTTTTGATTAACATTATAAGAATATTTGCTAAACAAATCTCCAATCCTATTCAAGCAACTTTGTTTGTTGGAAAGTAGATTAAATAACCAATTGTGATCTAGATCATATCTAATTAATTATTAGTTAAGGCAATGTCATTTAAGGAAATATTTATCATCAAATATTTCACAAATATTTATCCATAATTATTCCAGGAAATTAAACCATTTAATTTCACTAATTGATTAAATGACAATCACAAGGTTCTTGATTAGGAAAGTAATTTCCAATAGTGACCCTCACTTACTAAAATTAGCATATCTCAATCAATTTAAATCCAAATTAAGTAAAATAAGTTTCCATAGTTTGCTAATTTGATTTACAATAGAATATAAGTGATTTTCATGCATTTATAGGCCTTTCAAAAACAATAATTAACTCCTTAATTACGTCAAGATTTGCCGTCTCCGAAACAATGGATACATATTCACTAAAATGACCATAACTAGAGCAAACGGAATCCAAATCACGCAAACTCAAATCCCACGATTTCCTTATTTAATGGGGAACATAATAAAATTGATAATTTCGTTTTTAAACAATTTAAACAGAGCGGAAAAATATTACAAAATAGGGTTGCGAAAATGAAATGAGGTAAAACTTTCGCAAACCCTATTGAACCCAAGTCGTCCTTGGTTTATGGATCGTACCCAAAACCTCTGACCTATGACATTAATACCAATTGAAGAATATGGTGAGATTCTTAAGCGCATCACAGAAGCGTGAAGATCACATCGTATGCGATCGGGAGCGAGTAGTCGCACTAGTTGCTCGAGGCAGCGGGAATTAAAATGTTTTCATGCGATGAAACCACATGATCCAAGAACACTTCTCGAATTGTTTAATCTAAACCACAAACAAGAATTAGAGTTACCTCTTGAAGCGTGGTTGCGATCGAGTCTCTAAACGAAGAGACCTCCTGTCTCAAAGTCCGATTCGACCGAGGAGACACTTGCGAGCGCGTGGATGAGACGCGTACTCCTCGCAATCCATGTTGATGGTCCAAGCAATTAATCTCCTGATCTCGTCACACGAGATATGACGTCTTGTCCACGAGCAAGGCATGCTGAAGGAGACGGAGATCTACGAGCAAATGATCGGGAAGCATAACGATGATGCTACGGTGATGGAGACTCTCTCTAGGGCATCCATGGTGGACGGCCATATGAGAGAGAGAGAGGGCGTGTAGAGAGAAAGAGAGAGAGGGAGAGAGCCTTATGTTGCATTAGTACTTGAAGAGCAAGTAGCGCCCTTCTATTTATAATATTTTGGGATACATGGATCTCAATCCATGAGCAACACAATTCCAATGCTCACACTGATTTGTGTTTCTTTCAATGGCCAAGATTTTTGTTGGTAAAAAACCCAACAATAATTAATTTAATTTGATTAAATATATATTGATAAATCAGCATAATTTAATCCTCAAATTAAATTAACTAATCTTGGAGATAAAGAAAGGAGAATCTCTCCTTCCATATAGGAGGGGTGGACGACCACCCTTTCCTTGTAGGAATTGGTGGCCGTCCCTTCTCCTATTAGGAAAGGGAGATTCCGATGCAATCTCCAAGATTTCATGATTCCATATATCTCCAATATTTACAACAACAATTGTTGTAAATTATTATACAAAAATAATTCATAATTATTTCGTGAATATTGCAATCTTGCCATTGGAAATTTGTGAATCTTATTCACAACCCAAAATAAAATGTGAATTACATTTTTAATTAATTGTTCAATGTGAATCTAATTCACATCAACATTTAGTTAACAAATATAAATTACAAATAGCTCTCTCTTATATATTATAAACCACATTTATAATATATATGAATAATTGAGACAATGCTATCCACATTATTCATATCAATGATAATTAAATCACATTTAATCATCTTGGATCTCTATTCTCATGTGCCCAAATAATATGAATCACAATCACATTATTTACATCTATGATAATTAAATCACATTTAATTATCTTAGATAACTCTCCTTATAATATGAATCAAATTCCTATTATTCATGATAATTAAATCACATTTAATTATCCATTTTTCTCAATGCTCGGATACATATATCAACAATGAAATTATCAATGAACTCTTTCAAGGATAATGCGCTTTCTCCGCGAATACTTGGAGATAAGGATAGGGCGATCTTATTGTTCCGCATATAATGACTTAAATATTGAGATCACTTCTCAAATCCAGATCTTGCGGACCTCCCATAGATGCTTGATTAAATCAAGACTGCAAATCTAATCTTCTCATTGAATCTGAATCACACTCATATCAATGTCCAACATTTGGACCAAGATCAGATAACTTCTCTACTGAGAGGAGTCACTAAAATCCAGACCCGTTTCATCACTCCCTAGGAATGGAAGCGTCATGGTTATACAATCGTTTATGATCCCATCACCCTCATGTATTCCTAATACCTGTACATCATGCATACTGGAAGATCCGGAATAATCCCAAAGTATAAGATCAATTTTATACTGTTTACTTCATGGATTTATCATTAAGTTTCTCATTTGATCATTGGGAGCTGGTATCGATCATATACTTTCAAAACATATATCATATCTAGGTGTTGATCATATACTTTTCAAAAGCATATATCAAACCTAAAATTTCAGTTAAGCTTCCAAAGCGAGATAACCACACGTGGAATTTGATTCTTCCCTATATCTCATGAGTGAGCTCATGTCTTCCGGTTTAGTAATGAAACTGTATGATCCATTTGAGAGATTGTATTACTCATATGCCCTTGTATGCATACCAGCGCACCGGTGTATAGACCTTGATTAGGTCATCAACCTATTGGTCTGCCAAATACACATACTCTGACATATAATAACACATATGTCTCCGGTCAGAGGATGCGTGCCTATATTGTGATAGCATACGGCATAGAACTTTGGTTATCTCGATCTCGTTAAATCAACTCTTTGACCTAACTTATCTAACACCTCTGAATCTCAATTCCTATGTAGAGGAACTGCATCAAGAGGTCGGTTAGATATCAGTCTTTAGAGAAAGGATTGTCATCTCCTTCTCAGGTTGGAGATCATCTCTTAATAATCATTTGGCGGTGCTTGATGAGTCCCCAATCTAACGCTTTAGATATTCATCCAAGCACCAGCCTCTATGATTAAATAATTGAATCAACAACTGTATGATCATTAAGATGGTCATGGTACATAACCCTAATTGTACTAAGGGACCTATTATGCAAATTATTTATTCTTCATTTTAGATCAGGGAATGATATTTGCAATAACATTTATTGCATAATAGCTCACCGTGGGCTCGCATGTCCAACAGTATATGCCATGTATAATAACTTGGAATCTTTATCCAAATCGAAAGGATATCTCAAAGTTGTCTAATCATATAAGTCAATGTATTCTTCTAATTGCATCTGAATCCAATTCAGATCAATGTTCAACCTTTGGACTAAGATTAGATAACCAATCTACTATACAGAGTCACATAAATCCAAACCTGTTTTATCTCTCTCGGAATGAAAGTTGTCATAGCGTATAATCGATAGGATTGCATCATCCTTGAGTATTCTCAGTGCTTGTAAATCCTTCATACTATAACACTATGATTAAATCTGAAGTTTGGATCTCATTTTGGATTGTCTCCTTTGTGGTTTTATTTGTAAGTTTCTCATTTGATCATTTAGGAGTTTGGTATCGATCATATGCTTTCCAAAAACATATATCATACCTTCAAATCCCGTCATATTTTCAAAACAAGACGACCAATGTTGGGATTTGGTTTATCTTGATATCACATGAGTGAGCTCATGTCTTCCGATTCTATAGTGAACTTGTATGATCCCTTTAGAAATTGTATTACTCATATGCCCTTATATGCACATCAATGTGTTGGTGTATAGACCTTGACTGAGTCATCAATCTAATGGTTGTTAAGTGTACATACTTAAAAATATAATAAAACATTTGTCTCCGGTCAGAGGATGCGTGCCTATATCATGACATCATATGATATATAAGTCTTAGTTATCTCGATCTCGTTAAGTCAACTCTTTGACCTAT
The DNA here is from genome assembly GCA_037367405.1 of Ottelia alismoides. Lineage (NCBI taxonomy): Eukaryota > Viridiplantae > Streptophyta > Magnoliopsida > Alismatales > Hydrocharitaceae > Ottelia > Ottelia alismoides. The sequence continues at coordinate 813,782 of JAZKJV010005621.1, forward strand.
CTCATCCGACACCTCTGGCTCTTTATTCCTATGCATAGGACATGCATCAAGAGGCCAGTCAGATGTTAGCCTTTGGAGTAAGGATTGTCATCTCCTCATCTGGAGATCTTTTCTTGATAATCACTTGACGATGCAGTTAAGTCATCAATTTAGTCCTTTACATATTCAATCCTATACAAGCCTCTATTATCCAACCTTTGGATGAAGAGTTGTATGATATCAAAGTGGTTATGGTACATAACCTTAATTGTACGAAAGGACATGTTATGCAAACTAGTTATTCTTTATTTCATATTAAAGAGTGATCTGCAATAAATTTTATTGCATAATGGCTCGTCATGAGCTCCCATGTCCAACATCCATCCCTCTGTGCAGCATGCCTTAACTCAAGAGTCCATGCTTCCAGCTGCAAGTCGCACACCCGCATCCTCCAGCGGCGCCGGTTACTCGTGAAGGCTGTAGAGGATATTCGTTTGAGATTTTTAAGCCCCAGAGATTTGTCCCCCTTACGATACTTGTTATATTGTAACTATGCTGAGGTCGAGGTATATCATGTCAAATTTCATACGAAATCAGTTGATAGTTGACCATGTAAGGCCTAGGTTTGTAAATGGTCTTATCCCATATCAAGGGTTTTTTCCTGTTGGTTTTAGTAGAATTACTGCAGAAATTCCTTGGGTTGCTTTAGAGAATTCTTATATGAGAAGAACAACATATTTCATGTGATGGGTTGATATCTTTTTCCAAAAGAACTGTGTTTGAATAATATATAGGGATGATATTGGAAGATTTTCTAGCAACTATGAAGAATGACAACTATGATGATGTGGAATTTGAATAAATAACCGATAACATCTTTTCAAACAAAATATAACGTTATGCATTCTCGTTATCTTTCTTTGGTTCTTTCAATGATCCATAATGGAAGCAGAATCATGCTGCAGCACTGAGAAGGAGAGACGAGAAGCAGATTCCAACCTGAGCATTTAACTCTTTGGATCTTTCAGAATTTAGCAAGAAGCTCAAGTAATTTTACATACTCGTAAATAAACCATTTACATCTTAGTCTTCTTACTGAGCAAAGTGACATCATATGAATATTTTACATCCTCTCTAAACCTCTAGAAACCACTCAACCTTTGGTGAAATTTTATTGGTGACAAAGGCAAAGGCAATAACCTAATGATCGTGGGGGCTTTCCAACCGTTAGGGTCAGGTACATAGGAGCTACACAGGTTTACAACGTATACTAATATGGATCGTATAACTTTTATTGTTTGATCAATCATGAGGGCATCATTAGAGATTCATCGGTGCCTTATTCTTAGGGATGAAAACAGTCGTATACGGATACGAATATAGGTGTTACCATATCCTTATCTTTCTTAAAATCCATATATGAATACAAATATCACACGAATGTGTAAAATGTAAAATCATATCCTCAAAATATGAATAGGAATGCAAAATGAATATTGATAGTTTAGATATGAATATTTGACAAACGAATACTAATTAAGATATAAATATTTGACAAACGAATACTAATTAATATATGAATATTATACATGTCCAAATTTACTTAAAAGTGATAAGCATTTTAAGTTCATAACAATTTTCAATACATAAAAAGTATATTGAATATTTTATACCGAATATGTGCATAAAAATAACTAAATAATAAAAGAAAATGTAAAGATATACTAAATAATAAAAGAAATCTTACCAAACTTACTTCCTTGTACCATATAAGTATTGACATCATCTAGAATTTGAACATTCGTATTCATATTTGTAGTCACATTTGTATCCATATTCGTATCCTTTAAAAAACGAATATTCGTATTTGTATCTTCAAAAATTTGAACATTCGTATTCATCCAAATTGAGGATATTATATTCCTATTCGTATTCAATAAAAGTTGAACATTTATATTCGTATTCATATTCGTCAGATGCGAAAAAATGATTCTCTATTTGACGAACGCAGATATGAACGGATAGAAATATATTTTTATTCTTTTCATCCCTACTTATCCTAGTTTATTTAAGCACTAGTCATCATTATTAAATTGTCTTCTTCACATTCTTTCTCCCTCTTTTCAATTTTATCTCCTATAGCATAAATAATGAAGTGTAGCAGACCATGGCATCCTATCGTTTGAGCTTCGATCACCATCAGAAAGCATCTCAAACCTAGATGACCCGATTCCTTTTCCATTTTATCTGATTTTGTGTAATGGGTCATGTTGGGGACTAGATTGCTTGGTGGCATCTCTAGGTTGAGTTGATATAATTTCGAGGGAGCACTTGGATTGTATAGAGCATGCAACCCACCATTGTTGCTCTCCTCCATTTGTGCATCACATGCTTCATCGAGCTTCAAGCACTTGTGGAGTCAGAGCCATAGGACCCAGCTGTGTGGTAAACAGAGATCTTGAACTCAAGATATCCTTAGGTTCGTTTGGTTGCAGGGTTGGGCAGGGTTGGGTTGGGTTGGGTACTATTCACAGAGGTACCCCCTCCTCACAGTTTACTAGTCACCCAGCCCTGTAAATAATACCCAACCCTGCCCAACCCTGCAACCAAACGAACCCTCATTATTCACTCGGGGGGAAGGGGTAGACATTTTGCAACACGACCCATCCTACATTTCGGCATTTGTACTTAGGTCCCCGTCAAGGAAGTTTTTTCATTGTAATTAGGTACTCTCATTTGGGCATTTTGCATATTAAGCCCAACTAATATTTTATAATTTCAAAACAATCTTTTCCAGGGATTTAGAAAATAATATTTCAACTTTATTTTGCATCTAAATCCCTGTAACTTTGATCATAAGCTTATGCTTAAGAGGATTTCGTCTTTGTCATCTTATATTTTTCATGTATTTTTGTTGGTAACTAGCTACTTTTATTCTAAAGATCATAAGCTTTTGCTTAGTAGGATCATTTAATTCAGAATTGACGCAAAATGTGACTCTTTTTCGTAATTTATCCTAGTATTTGTTAGCCTATTAAATGTTTGGGTTCGGTTAATTGCGTGTCGAGCATCCGACTGGCTGGGTCGGCCTCACTTAATTCTCAACCCTAGCTCTTTATTACATTTCAGGAAACCAGACCTTTCATTGAGAATTAAGACATAGTTGGAGCTCTTTCTTTTGTATTTTACCTTAAAAGTTATAAAAAGAAGAATCTCTACCTATTTGGTATACAAAATGTATAAAATATACTAACTAGCAAAAATGCATATTACCTATTGGATAATACGAATAACAAACATATAATCCCAAAGTAATCATCTTGATACCTCTTCGAGTTCAACGTTAGAATTTACCCATGTAGAATTAGTAAAAAAAAGTATTCTACGGCCCAACCCGATCCTGTTAATGAAGACGGGCCTACGGATCGAGCTTGGGCCTTGTGTTTTTTCAAAAGTGCATCCCAAAATCGGGCCCAACCTGAAAGTGTTATGATCGGACTCGAGTCGGGCCGGCCCGGTTTGGCACATGCTTGGGCTAGACTAACCAAAATTATAACGAGGATTCTTGCCTTTAATTAAAAAAAATCATAGAAACTAAAAATAAGACTCGTGAATCAGCATCAATTGCAGCAATCAGGCTTGCAGTTAGATACTGTAGGCAATTTGTACGAAATATTTGAGATTAAAAACTGCTAATAAAATAATAAATATTGAATTTTCCATTCATAATGAACCACTTTAGGTTCAATACTTAAAAAGGCATGCAGTAATGATTTAGTTTAAGATATTTTACTTCTTCCATAGTTGGAAAATGACAAATGCTGCCAACAAACATGCTATCCATAGTTTCAGACTTATAATTATGGCGTATCCATTTTTGTAGTGTAACATATTACTGCATGGTAGAAACACGCAGAAGAAAATCTCTTTCCCAAACACGATCCTTTGCTTTGAAGTGAGGAAAAACTTAGGTTTCTATTCATCGACCAAATTAAATTAGATTTCACGACTTCAAAATTGACGTTAGGAATAGCTGAAGCAATTAACAAAAAGTCGGGTAGGAATAAATAAAGAGAACATCTCATTCACTTGGAAAATGATTCAAACGATAGGGATAGCAATGCAAAAACTCCAACCCGCAGTCGTGGTTTTACCCAATTTGGTTCCAACATTAAATTTGTATGTGGTCTGATTTTCAACTATCTTTCTTTATAATTTGGATGCCACAGTTCTAACCCCTCTTCCTTTTGTTCCAGTGTCTTGGGATGGGGTCGGGTTTGGAGCAATATTCTCAAACTTGTATCTATTTAAAAAATCACTACTCATATTCTCTCATTTATTAAACGGGTAATTTCTATCAGGTACCCATATACCTAGTAGAGATGAAAAAAACTATCGCGATTATAAAAGGATATATATATATATATATATATATATATATATATATATATATATATATATGCTTCTGTTCATCCATTTCCCTATCTGAAGACTCTACTATATATTAGCCTTTGACTTTCCCGCACGTCCCTCACTTTGATCTGAGGCAGTTGTTCACGGGGGAGGGGGGTGACAGGCACACTATTGAATCGGGAAACCAACGATGGTACGTCCAACGAACCCCACCCCCAGAGGTCGACTCCGATTACGCTGCCCAAGAGGACTAGATTATGGGGGGTACTCAATAGGTACCCACATATTCAACGTAATAAAATTTTAAGCTATTCATAGATGCACATAAGATTTTCACACACAGATTAAACACAGGGAGATTATGTAATATGGTGGTATACAAAGATGTACAATGTGTATGAAATATTAAAGATATATATGTGTGTGCGTGTGTGTGTATTAAGTGTTTAACTCTTTGGGTTGATAATTTTTACTTAAAAAAGGTAGTCAAATATGAATAAATGGGTGGAAATGAGAAAATTGAGTCGGATTTTTATATATGTAGATCGAGACGTATTAGATATTAAGTGGATCTGATGAGTTTGACTAAAATGCAACATACATATCTATATTTATATATTTTTTATTCGGATTTAGGGCGAGTTCCGATTCGGGTACCCACGAGGCAATCTCAAACCCATACCTATACCCGCATGGATAGTAAATTCAAAACCCAATCCCGTTCAAAAATAAATGAAGCGGGTTTTGGGTCGTTAAATGGGGCAGGTTTGGATCGGGTACCAATGGACATACCCAAATTGACGTCCCTGTCCTTTTCTCAATGTCTTTGTAAAGAACTTTAATTATATTTTTATATGATTATTGTTTGGATATACACATGAGTTCCGTATATTGTTCGACTTTGCTTTCTAGGCAATTTTATGCCATTGTCAAAGGGCATTTGTCATCATTATCATTAAATAATTTCGATAAAATCATAAATGATGAATTTGAGAAGATTATCAAATTATACAAATCACTTTAATTTTATTAAGATGAAAGTATTTTATATGTATTCTGTTCATCAAAATTACAAGTATCTTTTGCAAATATTCACTTAAAGACATGCCAATATAGTTGGTCACCAAACTATGGATTCCAATGACGTATTGGAAGAGCATTTGCGCTCTCAAATGCATTTAAAATAGAGCAAATTAACAAACCTCCCTATATTTTTCAACCAATTTCAATTCATACCAGAATCCTTCAAAAGTAATAATGTTGTACTCGATCTTTAAGTTTTATCTCAAGTTAATTTCAAGTATTTGAATAAATAAGATTTAAGGCTAGAAAGATGAAACAAACAACTAAGTTGCAGTAATCGTAGATAATACATAGAACAAATCTTAAATATCATTAATTTTTAAAGTTCTGTCCAAGATCACGTTCCCAATGTCAGCATGAGGTGAGGTATAAGTCGCATACCACTTCTTAGTATATAAAAAAATACATATTCCTAAACTACATACCACGTCAACTTGGTGCAATTATAAATACTTTGTATGGCATCATGTGGACAAGAGACGAAGAATGGGGAATAATAAAGACAAATCAGATTAACTTTTCCTTATTTATTTCATCGATGTGAGAGAAAACAAAATGAATAAATGTCGTAGAATGAGAGACGATGATAGGTGCACTTTGACATGATCATCTTCTTATTTAATTGCTTCATCTGAGATGTAATCCCCCTTCCTTCTTCCCATATCTCATTCGTTGTCGATTTGACCGTTGATTCATTTCACCCTCGTGCTTTTATTTGAGCTGCAATCACCCTTAATTATCTGCATCTCATCCATTAGACATTAATTTCGGTGTGAATTGCTAATAATTAAGCAGAAATTCTCTTGATGTTGCTGTGTTAAATATGACGCACGCGGATCCCGCTAATGTTCATATCAAATGTCTAACTAGGGTTGTACAAGGATAGAATAGAATTGGATGGATTTTAATTTAATTCTTGTTAAAGTCCAATCTTAACGGATTTTCACTTTTTTCTAATCTAATTCATCGAAGTTGTAAATCCAATACAATCCATCGGATTACAGACTGAATCAGATTTTTATACTTACACATTCCTCCTTAATAGTGTACTCTCATGCGTGTAGCACAATAACCCTCGATTAATGAGGCAAATGTTAAAATAGAATTTAAAATGCATTTCAATGTCGAAACATACTAAAATATCACACATCCCTTTACCATTTCTTGAAAACATGGCCATACGTAGCATAAGAAAGACTTTTACATGTAGGAAATATATGGAGAGAAATTCGAATATGACCTTAACTATTTAAGTCTTGATCACTCAATAATGATAGAGGATCTCATCTACAGCTAAAGGTAAACATATAGATTTGAGTTTGAAATATTTAAACAGATTCAAAATGATAATAACATGAGATGGTGATTTACATATCCGATGTCCAGGTGTGTGACACTCGGATCCGAATAACCTGAACCGACCCGATTAAGGTCCATTTGATCCGATAAAGCTATTGATCACTATTGAAAAATCTGATCGATCCAGAGATCGTAAATCAAAATTCGTTTGAGATTAATCGATCAAAAATCGATTGCATCGTAAAGCGTGCCACCATAAAAGTCACGATATGATTGGGAATCGTAAAAATAAACTAGGACCACCAGAAAATGCGCATCGACGAAATAAGATCAATGAAATCGACTGTTCATCGATCAAAGGTCATTTAGCAATTTAAAATCACAAAATTTAATCGTAAACCAAGACCATATCACAACAATTTCTGAAGTAATCTTAGATGAATATTATACTCATTTGATCGCCATTTAGAGACGGTTGAAACGAGCCCATTGCTCATCTAAATCGGAGATTAAGGTGAAAGTATAGATGACTTTGGTATTCAAATAAGAAAGAGAGATAATGATTTTAAAAAATAGAATAAAAAATTTAAAAAGAATCAAATTTAAGCCACACGTGGTGGGCCCTTTTCAAAAAAAAAACACCTCACCCCCTCCACTTCTTATTTATATCATCTTCTTCCTTCCCCTTCTTCACATCTCTTCCCTTTCTTTTCTTTTTTTCTTCCCACCGAAGGGTCCTTATTCCCTAGGGTTGCTGCTGCAAGCAGCTCCTGAAGCTACTGTTCCTGCTGCTGCTCCTAGTGAACGTCCAACAAAGCAGCTAGTGCTGCTTCCAATTGCAGCAAGCTACTGCTGCATGCAAGAGCAGTCATTACTCTACTAATTCAACCTGAAATTGCTCCATTTTTGGAGATCAAAAGGCACAATCTCACCCCCTCTTGCTACTATCTATGTACTTGTACACATCCGATTTCCATTCAAAATCATAGTTCATGATCTTAGTTTTTAAAGGATGAATATTTGAGAATCTTGCATGTGATTTGTTATTGCTCAAAGTCACTAATTTATGAAATTACTTCCAAATTCAGACCAAATGTTAAGCCCATGATTTCACATTCTAAAGATGAAGACTTGGGTGTTTTTGTAGGTGATTTACTGCTACTCAAAGTCACTAATTTGTGGAATTAATTCCAATTCAGATCAAATATTAAGCCCTTGATTTCACACCTTAAAGATGAAGATTTGGGGTTTTTGTATGTGATTTGCTGCTGCTGCTCAAAGTCACTAATTTGTGGAACTAATTCCGATTTCAAATTAAATTTTAAGCCCTTGATTTCACATCTTAAAGATGAAGATTTGGGGATTTTTGTATGTGATTTACTGCTACTCAAAGTCACTAATTTGTGGAATTAATTCCAAATTCAGACCAATTATTAAGCCCTTGATTAACATTTTAAAGATGAAGATTTGGGGGTTTTTATATGTGATTTGCTGATGCTCAAAGTCACTAATTGCTGGAATTAATTCCAAAATAAGAACCAATATTAAGCCATTGATTTCACATATTAAAGTTGAAGATTTGGGGGTTTTTGGTAAGTGATTCGCTACTGTTCAAAACTCACAAAATTGTGAATTTAGTCCCTAATTCAGACCAATTTTTAACCTCCTGAATTCATAATTAAAAGAAGAGAAATTGAGGATTTTTGTATGAGATTCGCGAAAGTTCGAAAGTCACTCAATTGTAAAATTAGTTCCATCTAAAGAGTTTCTGATAGTAAATTCATTATGACTTTGTTTTGGTTTAGTTGACTCACAAATACGTAGATTAGTTCTTGGTTAAGCATATGCTTAGCTCTCCATGTCTGGGTCATCACTGTATTGCAATAATCCAAAATTTGCATCCTGTTTCGATGAAATTCCATGTCAAAGAATTTGATGGAACCTCTTTACACGAAGATTGCCCATGCAGTGCCATATGATCAAATGCTAGAAAGGGACCCACGTACGCAATCTCAGCTATCTTTGAATGTCCTATGACTATAGTTTGGAGAACCTTTGTTGCATTTCTTATAAGTGAATAATCAAAAGCTCTTTATGATGTTGGTGTAGGGCTTACATGAACAATACGTATCGAAGTTGGTGTAAAATGCAACATAAAAGTTACAACTTTCGGTATACACTACCAACTATTGATCACTATTAAAAAGATCGTTGACCATATATTTAGATCTGTAAAGATAATCACAACAGAGATCAAGAAAGAATGATGAATCAAGTGATGGTGAATCAGTGATAACAATTAATTGTGTCAGTCATGGTGACCCTAACATTTGACTGTGCAAGGGAGCGGTGACCTTCAGCTGGGCGTGAGATAGGAAGGTCAGTTATGACAACGACTGCCAAGTGCGCGGGTCTAGGATACCAGTCCTTTGTATAGTTTTTTTATGTGAGCTCGCAGTGTTTATACGTTTCATTGAGATACAAGATTTTACCTAATTATGCTGACCCTATTTCAGTAGGGTGCCTAGGTCGGAGGATCCTTGATTTTAATTTTTAGCACTTTTTTGTCTGTACCGATCGGACCAATTTTCTGGAGTGACTTAGTCCAGAAAGTTTTTCCCACCCGTCTCAAAGGCGTAGTTTGGGAGTATGCCTAGCCCCCTCCTGAACTACACTTCCACTGGGAGAGCGAGACGGAAGAGTCTCTTAGGAGGCTTCCTCACCGCTTGAGTTTTGGTTACTTTCCGTCAATAGGTCTTGGTGTTGAAAAGGTAGTGGTTAGCTGGAGTTGAGCTTGGTTACTGTTGAGAGTTGGCTACAATTAAGTTTAATTATAGTTGAGTTGACATTGTTCTCGATGTTGTTTACTATTCCGTCAGTATAGCCTGTCTAGGAAAAGATTGTGATACATAAATTATCAATCATCATCAATCATCGACATTTAATCAGAATTCAGAACCAATATTACATATATTAGGAGAAGCTAGTGGATGTGTTGGATAGTTAGGATGCAATATTATACTCTACTGCATGCCTACAGAGGCACCACAACCCTAAAGTATTCTTTATGACTTAGAGTCATAGTGTGAGGTCATACTCATACCAAGACGATAAACTATCCACTAAGCTTGAGAAATTAGATGGAAATAAAGACCAGGCCGGAGACTCAACATGATCTATAAGTGATAAAAAAGACGATAATCTACACATAGATCATATAATCAATAAATGAAAATGTTATATATATATATATATATATATATAAGGAAAGTTAAGGGGTGATGGATGGACGAGGGATTCACATACATAAGGACTTGAAACCAAATTCCATGCAAAGTAGCTTGTTAAAATTAATTTTCAAATATATCTACCTTTTCCTTTTGAAATCACTGAAATACCTGTTTTATTTTTAATAAATTTTGATTGTATCAATATTTGTTGACGTTTCTCTTGTTCCTAACATATATGGCAGGCAATGCGCTTGCATCGCAGTAGATTGACAGCTGGACCCGAGCTTCTGCAGTTACTCTCGATGGTACACATGTTAGAGTTTATGTACAAGATAATATATAAACTTTTCTTTCGCTTTTGTTAAATGTGGGATACATGTACACTTGTCAATTTCTTCTGTCACATGAAAATTAATGCAATGTGAATTTCTGACCCTTGTTATTAGTTCTGAAATTGTTTATATTAATTGTGAATGTCATTTCGAAATGCGAAAATTTTTCCTTAAATTTCAATAATCTAATGCGATCAATTACGTATATAATATTGCGAGTGCTGTATAAACGGGTGACCCGGATCCACGAGCATCACTGTCCAGGAATAGATTTTCATGGACAAGTATACCGTTATTCCTAAAAGAAAATTAAGATATCACTTATTTGAATCAAAACTTAGTATTATATAGCAGGCAAATTTAATTTTGTTTAAACATAGATTTTGTTAGGAAAGTGATCCAACATAAATGTTTACTTAAAAAATTCCAACGATTTGAGAGAGCAACAATTATCGAAGGATCCAAATTTTTACAGAATTGGTGTGGGATCTAATTTGTTTAGTAGGGAAACATTGTTTAAAAGTGTCATTGGATGAATATGAATCCAATGGTTGTGATTCTTGGTGCATGCTCTCCATTACCTCTCTTTAGATGTATGTATGTTGGTTCTTGTTCATGTATATATATGTCTATATATAATGCAGTATCAACATATTAATAGATTGGATCAGATCTGATTAGATAGTAATCTAATCCATTTCATAATTTAACGGATTTTAAAATTTCCAACCTAACCTTATCCACTAGAAAGATAAAACCAATCCAATCCAATAACAATGGATTGGATTACGGATTTTATTCGATATGTGGGAATCCTCATGTATAACTATACAATCTCGCTCGTTGTCGTTAATATCTAATATCTCTTTGGTTTGGATAACCAGATTATGTAAAAAAATAAAATAATTATTTGCCGATTGTATTCAAACATCTATTTATATTGTTGGGTTTTATTATAATTAATAAGTTAATCATTTGCATAATAAAATAATTATATTGTTGGGTTTTATTTACCATTTGCATATTTATTGATTACAGAGGTGGGATAGAGGTGGTAGGTATTTGTGGATAATAACGGATCGAAGATATTTCTAATCCATAGTAATGGGGAGAAATATTATGTTGGACCTGATTCCAAACAGTTAGGGCAAGTTGGCAAAAATATATAACTATAAATCAACCTGTTATGAATTTTAGGGTTATGTTTGACACGGAACAATGTCTCCATATCTCAAAATAAAATATCACATGATGAAGTAATAACGCCATTTTACGTTATTCAGTATAATTTTGTTTTTACCTATTATCCATCCTTGTTGCTTATACTCGTTGGTTTCTACTAATGTTCTAAAAATAAGACCGGATCGGCTGATCCAATCGGGAGCTGGTACGTTTCCGATCCGTCTGTCCGATTCTTACATTTCGATTAAAAACCTTTAGACCGCATATAAACCGGTCGACCCAGACCGGTTCGCCCGAACCAGACCGAACCTAAAAAAGCGAGATTCTCAGCTTTATAGGAAACCCAAACATCTCCATACGGACTGCGCCTTTTTTCTCCACTGGCAAGTTGCAACCAATTTTCCTCCATTCACCATTGCTACAGTTGCTGTAGCAGAATCACCATCAAGGCTCCATAATAATGAACCCCAAATCCCTTATTCTTCATTCCCTACAGCAGCATGACCCCCGGCGGAGATGTCGCACCTTGCGGCTTTGAAGTTGAATTTGCATCCGACAGCAATGTCCCCTCCGGCGACGAGATACCATCAATATCACAGCGTCAACTACCTTGCTCATGAGAGGAGTAGAGCGGAGTTCGACATGGATGCCATGAAGATCATGTGGGCGGGATCTACGGAGTCCTTCAAGGTCTCCGACTGGATGGCACGCCTCATCGCCGACGATCCCGTGACCTGATTCGATGTAGGGCGAAAATCGCTCACAGCAAGCCGTCACTCTCTAGCGACGAACTGCAAGCTTTGGAGTCATTTGCACAGTATGACTTGCGAAGGCTGCAAGTTCTCTCGCATTTTTAAAACTTGATACTTAATAGTATTCTCCAATTCATTTGAATGAAAATGCCACGTCTAAGTGAAAGCTATGGGAAAAGCCTTAAGTGCATCACGGAAGCATGAAGATCACATCAAATGCGATTGATAGCGATTAGTCATACTAATTGCTTGGGACAACAGAATTTTAAAAAAATTAAAGAGATGAAACCGCATGATTTGAGAACACTTCTCGAATCATTTCATTATAACCACAAACAAGATATAAGAATACCACTTGAAGCGTGGTTGCAATTGTTGTCTTTAAAGGAAGAGACTACCTGCCTCAAGTCCGACCCCACAGAGGAGACGCTTGTGAGCACGTTGATGAGATGCACATCTTTCGCAATCCAAGATGAAGATCCAAGCAAAGAATCTTCTGATTTCTTCTCACGAAATTTTAAGTCTTCTTCACGTGCAAGGAGCACCAAGGAAGACAGAAATCTACGAGCGGTCGAAGTGGAAGCACGACGGTGTAGTGATGATGGCGGTTCTCTGTAAGTCAAGAGGTGGACCGCCACATTTGAGGGGGGGGGGGTGCGTTGAGAAAGAGAGAGAAAGAGAGTTCTCTTGTAATGTGTTGTGTGTAAAAGAGTGGTTGACATTGATTTGTGTTTTTATTCAATGATCATGATAATGTTTCATAAAAATACAACAACAATTAATTTAAATCAAATTATATATATATATTGAATTATCATCAATATACTTAATTTATTAAATCAATATACATTGAAGGATAAGGAAGGATGCTAGCCACCTTCCATATATGAAGGGGACATCCACCTTGAATTAGTCAAGGGTGGTCGTCCACCTTCCATATTAGGAAGGTGGCTCCCTCTTCCAATTATGCAAGATTTTATATGTCACACAATCTTTTATTTATTTACAACAACTTTTCTTAGAAATTAATTCATAAAATAATTCTAAATTATGTTTGAGGATATTTCAATTTTACCATTGAAAAGATGTGAATCATATTCATACATCCAAAATAAAATGTAAATTGTATTTTCAATTAATTATCCAATTTGAATCCAATTCACATCAACATTTAATTCATAAATACTATTTATAATTAGCTCTCTTTAATATATTAAAAATTATATTTATAATATTTATGATTAATATAGATAGTGCTATCTACATTATTCATATCCTTGATAATTAAATCATATTTAATTATCTTGGATCTCCGTTATCATGTATCTAAATAATATGAATCATATTCATATTATTCTTGATAATTAAATCACATTTAATTATCAATTTTCCAATGCTCATATACAATATTCAACAAGGGAATTGTTCTCGAACTCTTTCAGGAATGCGCTTTTTCTGCGGATACTTGGAGATAAGGATAGGACGATTGTACTTTCCACGTATAGTGACTTGGATATTGAGATCATATCTCAAATTCAAATCTCGGAGACCTCTCAAAGATAATTGATTAAAACAAAGCCATAAATCTAATCTTCTCATTGCATCTGAATCATATTTATATCAATGTCCAACATTTGGAATAAGATTAGATTACTTCTCTACTGAGAGGAGTCACAAAAATGTAAACCTGTTTCATCACTCCCTCGGAATGGAAGCTTCATGATTATACAATCATTAATGATCACATCACCCTCGAGTATTTCTAATACCCGTACATCCTACATACTGGAAGACCTAAAATAAACACAAAGTTTTAGATCACTTTTAAACTATCTTCTTCAAGATTTTATCATTAAGTTTCTCATTCGGTAATTTGGAGTTGGTATCAATCATATGCTTTCCAAAAACATTTATCATACCTACAAATTCTTGTCATACTTACAAAGCAAGTAAACCATGTATGCAATTTAATCAATCCCAATATCTCATGAGTGAGCTCATGTCTTCTGGTTCAGTAGTGAACCTGTATGATCTCTTTGAGAGATCGTATTACTCATATGTCCTCATATGCACACCAGCTCCTCGGTGTATAGACCTTGATTAGATCATCAACTTATCGGTCTGTCAAATGTACATATTCAGCCATATAACAATACATTATCTTCGATTAGAGGATGCGTGCCTATATCGTGACAATATACGACATAGGTCTTGGTTATCTCGATCTCATTAAGTCAACTCTTTGACCTAACTTATCTAACACCTCTGAATCTCCATTCCTTTGTAAAGGACCTGCATCAAGAGGTTGGTCAGATATCAACCTTTAGAGAAGGATTGCCATCTCTTTCTCAGGTTGGAGATCATCTCTTAACAATCATTTGACGGTGCTTGATGAATCCTCAATCTAACTCTTTAGATATCATCCAAGCACCAGCCTCTATGATTCAACCATTGAATCAAAAATTTTATGATTGGTAAGATGGCCATGGTACATAACCCTAATTGTACTAAGGGACCTATTATGTAAATTAGTTATTCTCCATTTCAGATTAATGAGTGAATTGCTATGACAATTATTGCATAATGGCTTGTAGTGAGCTCACATATCCAACAACCTTCCACTAGACCAAAGAGCTATTTGATGTGCTAATATTTAAATCCACACTCATGTGATAATCATAATCTATTTAGAAAAATAATTTTGTCAGTTGACTAGTCACTCTGTTCCCGAGAGACTATGCCATGTCCTTTTACATACTTGCATATCCTCCAGTAACAGTGCTCGCATCTAATGCGAACGTGTCATCTTATGCAACCAATACACAATCTTGTTAAAGTAGTTATTGTGCCTTGATCACTATAACTCTATATTTATTATAACTACTAAGTTATACCTTTATTTATGGAGATATCTATCTCTTTAGGTTAAGACATAGTCTTAAGTCTAATAAGGTATCTTTAGGTAAGGTATTTTTAGATCACTATCTATAAACTCTAAGTTTCTTAAAGAATAAACTTTGAGATCACTATCTTAAAAATCTTGTGCCTTTGAAGATGTTGATTATTTCTGCAATTTAGTGTTTTATCTTCTGGTATCATTTTACTACTCCCACTGCATGGTAGACATCTAACCTTTGTACACATGTAGTGTGACGTCCGCACACGGATCCGGGTTACCTGTTAACACATCATTCATTGTATTATATTAGTAATTAATCACATTAGCATACCTGAAAGTGAAGGAAAATTTTTCGTGATTGGAAATGACGTTCAAAATAATGTAAACAATCAATCACATAAATAACAGTGTGGCACCAAATTTACATTGTCATTAATTTCTATATAATGTACATGTAACAAAAAGGAAATTATATTGTATACTTGAGTACTAAAAATGTGATGGAAAAAAGGAAAGCAGTACATTATCTTGAACAAAATCTAAGCATGTGTACCGCAAATAGAAGCTGCGGAACCTAGCACCCAGCTGTTAGTCTATTGCAATGCATGCATTTTGCTTGCCATACATGATAGGAACAAGGGAAATATCAACAGATGTTGAATGCAATCCAACATATTAAAAATAACATGCAATTTAGTGGTTTCAAAAGGAAGCAAGTAAATAGGTATTGAAATTAAAATTTAACAAGCTACTTGCATAAAAGTGAATTTTAAATTTGTTATTTATGTAAATCCCCTGATCACCCATCACCTCATAACTTTCCATATATAACATTTTCATATATTAATTAGTGACTCATATGTAGGTTATTATCTTTTTATAACTTAGTGATCATGTTGATGGATCTTGGTACCGAGGATGATGAGTCTCTGATATGAACTTTATTTATGTCAAATTCTCAAGCTTAGTGGATAATATGTGGTCATGGTCTGAGTGTGACCTCACACTATGACAATAAGGCGTGAAGAATGCCCTAGGGTTGGGGTGCCTCCGTAGGCATGTGGTGGAGTATAATGCATCCTAACTAAGTTTCCAAAACGCCCATTAGATTCTCCTTACATATATAGTAATAGATCTGAATTCTGATCAAATATCGAAGATTGATGATTATTGATGATTGATGATTTCTGTCTCAATAGAAAAAACCTCATGAACAATACCAACTCAACTATAACTAATTCAACTATAGTCAAGCTCAACTATGACCAAACTCAACTGTATCCAACTCTCAACTACAACCAAACTCCAACTCCAGCTGACATCGATCTTTTCCTAGTCAAGACCTATTAGCGAAACAATAACCAGAAACTTAAGCGGTGAGGAAGCCTCCTAAGAGATTCTTCTGTCTCATCCTCTAAGTGGAAGTGCTCTCCACTAGAGGGCTATGCCTACTCCAAAACTACATCCCTGAGATGGGTGGGAGAGACTCTCCAGAAGAGTCACTACAAAAACCAGCCTGACTGGTATGGGTAAACGAGACCATAAAAAAATCAAAATCGAGGGTCCTCCAGCCTAGGTACCCTAAGAACAGAGGGTTAACAGAACTGATCAAAAACTTGAATCCCAACAAAGCATAAAAATACTGCGAGCTCATGTAAAAATTGTAAAAAAGATTGGGATCCTAAACCCTCACACTAGGCAGCCACTACCCTAACTGGGCTTCCTATCTCCCGCCTAGCTGAGGGTCACTGTGCCCTCGTACAGTCAGGTCTAAGGGTTAAAATGATCAACACCATTAGTTATCATTTATCACTGATTCTCATGATTTTCACTTGCTTGACTACTAAATCCTTTCAAAATCTCTTATGTAGTCAACTTTACAGATCTAGATATGTTGTCAACAACTTATTAATAGTGATTTATACTAAAGGATCAATTGATGGAATTAATAGTCATAATGATCACATAAATCCATAGATTGATTCAATTATATCTGAGATATTTCTTTAAGAATTTATGAACTTCCTATAGAATAATGGTCCAATCAGAAAGAATTCATGTGTTCAACTTGGAGAAGATAAGCTCATAGTTATATTGATTGGTCTATATGAAATACCAAATATATGTTATATAATCGAATATATGTGTTGAGACTCAAAATCATATGAAATAGTCTCAGATTATAAAAGTAGATACACACATCAAACCAAATAGTAGTAAGCTATAAAATGATTCAGTTGTTCAGTTGTTAAAATAAATAGACGATTGAAATGATTCAGATGGTGCATCTTTTCTAGAATGAACTATTATCTAACTGTTTCTCATCTTCCACCTTTAGAAAAATAGAACTCCTAAATTTTGGAAAGACTTTTTCTTGGTCAGTGCTATTTATAACTCCTTATATCTCCACTGAATCCCACAACGAGGCTCATTTCTAGAAGGCAAAAATTTCCACTTCAGATATTCTCTCCTGCCCATTTTCCCTTTATATATTAATTAACGGATAAAAAAATAACAATAGAAAAATTCTGACTACAATAATGCCAAGAATAACTAGTTTAAACAACTAGTGAAAATAATTCCATTAATGAATTAGCAAAAATTGATAATTTCAAAACTTCTTATTCACTTAACATCTCTATGATGTCATTTGCTTATGGTTTCCAATATAACCTTTGTATTTCCCTCTAAAATTATAAGATTCTTTCTTTTGGAGGAGCAAAAAATCCCATCCAAAAATTATTACTTTAGTTGACTTTTAAACGACAATTTACTTACATTTGGTATAGTAGAAATAAATGCATCCTTGGTAATAATCATGGGAAAATATTATCCACAGTTTTACACCTTGTCATTTCATTAAAAAATATTTTTTAAATAATATATAATATCTAGACCCATTCATTTTTTTAAAAAATGGCTTATACCTTTCTATTGAACATGCGAGCCCACGACGAGCCATTATGCAATAAATGTTATTGCAAATATCATTCCCTGATCTGAAATGAAGAATAACTAATTTGCATAATAGGTCCTTTGGTACAATTAGGGTTATGTACCATGACCATCTTGATGATCATACAATTGTTGATTCAATTGTTGAATCATAGAGGCTAGTGCTTGGATGCATATCTAAAGAGTTAGATTGAGGATTCATCAAGCACCATCAAACGATTATTAATAGATAATCTCCGGCCAGAGTAGGAGATGACAATCTTTTCTCTCAAGGGCTGATATCTAACCGACCTCTTGATGCAAGTCCTCTACATAGGAATAGAGATTCGGAGGTGTTAGATAAGTTAGGTCAAATAGTTGACTTAACGAGATCGAGATAACCAAAGACCCATGTCGTATGCTGTCATGACATAGGCATACATCCTCTGACATGAGACAAATGTGTTACTATATGTATGAATTTGTACATTTAGCAGACTGATAGGTTGATGGCCTAATCAATGTCTATACACCGGTGCGCTGGTATGCATACAAGGGCATACGAGTAATACGATGTCTCAAAGGGATCATACATGTTCATTTACTGAACCCGAAGACATGAGCTCACTCATGAGATATTGGGATCAAATTCCGCGCATGATCATCTCACTTTGGAATCTTGTCTGAATTTGTAGGTTTGATATATGATTTTGGAAAGTATATGATCAACACCTAGGTATGATATACTTTTGGAAAGTATAATATTGATACCAAATCCTAATGATCAAATGGGAAACTTTATGGTAAACTCTGAAGGAGACAGTCTAAACAGATATAAAACTTCAGGTTTAATCTATGTCTTCTAGTATGCAGGATGTACAAGTATTAGGAAAACCTGAGGGTGATGTGATCATAAACGATTATATAATCATGACGCTTCCATTCCTAGGGAGTGATGAAACGGGTTTGGATTTTAGTGACTCCTCTCAATAGAAAAGTAATCTGATCTTGGTCCAAATGTTGGACAGTGATCTGAATGTGATTCAGACGCAATGAAAATATTAGATTTACAATTTTGATTTAATCAAACATCTATAGGAGATCCACAAGATCTGGATTTGAGATATGATCTCAATATCCAAGCCACTATACATGGAACGTACAATCATCCTATCCTTATCTCCAAGTATCCGCGAAGAAAGTGCATTATCCTTGAAAGAGTTCAAGGATAATGTTGATAATGTATCCGAGCATTGAGAAATAGATAATTAAATGTGATTTAATTATCATGAATAATATGAATTTGATTCATATATTTGGGTATTTAAGGAGAGTTATCTATGATATTTAAATTTGATTTAATTATCATTGATGTGAATAATGCGAATGTGATTCATATTATTTAAGCAAATGAGAATAGAGATCCAAGATGATTAAATGTGATTTAATTACCATGGATATGAATAATGTGGATAGCAATATCCAAATTATTCATACTTATTATATTATAAATGTGATTTATAATATATTAGATAGAGACTATTGTAATTTATATTTATTGATTAATTAGTGATGTCAATTGGATTCACATTGGATAATTATTTGAAAATATAATTTACATTTTATTTTGTGTTGTGAACGTGATTCACAAATTTCCAATGGCATGATTGCAATGTTCACAAAATAAATTGGATTTATTTTTGTTAGATAATTTACAATAAATGTTATTGTAAAATGCTGGAGGTTTTCATGAGATAATGTAATCTCATGAAATTGGAAGAAGATTGCCATGTAGACAGCACACCAAGTCCTACTTGGATTGGGTGGCCATTCCCCCTTTTTATGGTAGGATGATTATCTCCAAGGATAATTGATTTAATTTAAAATTAATTTATATTTATTATTCAATATATATTATATTAAATTAAATTAATTATTTTTGGTTTTTTACAACAAAATCGTGGTCAATAAAACAAATACAAATCAATCTCATGATTTTGTGTTATCCTTGGACTCCCAAAATACTATATAAGAAGAGATAACCCTTGATCTTCTATTTACAACAAGAGATGCAACATATTTTCTCTCTCTCTCATTCTCTACACGTCCTCTCTCTCCTCTCTCAACATGTGGCCGCCCATATGTTGAACTAGAGAAGAACACCGTCGTTGCCATGCCATCATTTAGTTTCCTAATCAAGAACCTTGTGATTGTCATTTAATCAATTAGTAGAAATTAATGGTTAATTTTCTGAAATAATTATTGATGAATATTTGTGAAATATTTATAATGATTATTTCCTTGAATGATATTGACCATAACCAACTTGACAAGATAATTGATCTTGATCGCAATTGGTTACATCCTTTCCAACAAACATGGATGCTTGAATAGGATTGGGGATTTGTTTAGCAAAATTTCTTATAATATTAATAAAAAATAATTTTATAAATATTATATGGCATAACTTCGGTTGAAAGACCGATAACTTTACGTTGGAAACTTTCCTCAGCCTTCTTTCGATCACACGTTCCCAAATTTTCATCGTGTGACTCATTAGCTTGATACCTCTATAATTTGAACAATTTTGAATATCTCCTTTATTCTTTTAAAGAGGCACAACGAAATATCATGGGTTGGATCCATGGTCAAGATATTGTACTTGCAGTTGGACACATAGTCTATGCAGTTGCAATATGCAAGTTTCCTCACAAGAATAAGGAATGACAATTAAATAGATAACATGACAACGACCTAGGGTTTGTATGTCTCTATAGTCTTGATCTCTCATCGAGTGTGCTTAGGAAGTATCATGCCAATGATGATAATAATTGTCAGATAATCCTTATAAAATCTGAGAAGATGTTTTTGCAAACATATGTGCTCTCGATATTTAATCATGAATGACATGGTTTACTGCATTATGCAGAATGGTGGCTGATCATGAATGCCCTTAGTCTCAGAGAATCTCTCTATGACCTAGATATTAGAATACACTCATTGTTTATTTCTAAATACAGGAATAAACATGAATTCTGGAATAGACATATCATAAAGAGTTATGATGGATATATTTCAGATTGTAATCTGACATCTAGAGGACTCTAATATTAGAAAATTAATGAATGGTTCATTAATATTTCTATTACTGAAAATTAAACCTTAAAAGATCAATAGGAGGAAAAAGATCATTTAATAGTGATATGAAATCAAGCCTTGGACATATGTCTGTTGATATAATCAAAGACTAGTAAGAGATGAAACTTTAGAAGGTCTAAAATTTCAAATCTTACATACTTGTGAATATTGTATTCAAAGTAGAAAATATCCAATGCACCCTTCTTTGAGAATGGTGTTAGATGCCAAAGTATTCAAGATGTCATACATATTGATGTATGTGGATCATCTGTATCATAATAAACATTGATGATATGTGATATCATTCAATGATTATTTGTGATATGAGATTTCTTCCCTTCACATTAGAAAGCTTTGAAATGTTCAAAGATTTCACAATTTTGATTTAGAACCAAATTTTGAAGGAAGATTAAATAAATTTGATCTAACCTAGGTAGCAAGTACATATTAGATGAATTCGACAATACCTTATGGAGATATGTCCTATATCACTCCTCCTGATACACCTCAGTAGAGTTGTAAGGAGATGCAATTGGATCGTGTGTGACATGATTTGATCAATGATGAATATTAGCATAATTATCTTTTAGTTTCCAAGTATATATGTAGTAGAGACTACAATATATAAGGTTCCATGAAAGTAAGCTGGAATTTGGCACCAGAGAGTGCTACTTCATTAGGAAAATAAAGGATAGTATTGGATACCTACTTTATAGCCTTGAGATTCTTAAAAGATTTCATATCTAAGGATATGATTCTTAGCGGACGACCCTTTTGAGAATCAAGATGAAAATGAAGTGAAGGAACTAGTTTAATCTTGAGAAGATAATAAGGCTCTTGAAATCGAAAACTAAAAGGACAGATGAAACACTCATACCTCTTCAAATTAGTTTGAGGTTGGATTCCATGTGTCAGTTAAGTCTGAAATGATTTGACTTCATATGATGAATCTTCAAAGGATTATGGCATGGAAAGATGGATGTTAGCAATAAAGTCTAAAGTAGACTTCATATACAAGTGTTGTATACAGACCCTCGAGGATCCACCTTTATGGGTTAGACCCGTTAATGTGTAAATGAATCTTCAAGAGAAAGAGGGAACCTGATGAGAAGGTAGAGACCTTCAAAGTATAGCTCGTATCCACAAGATACACAAGGAGAGAACACATCGCTTGCGATGAGACTTGCTCTTCAGTGACCATGCTTAAACCCATCAGAATATTGCTAACTATAGCTACACAACTTGACTACGACATCTTCAAGATGCGAGTCAAGATTGCATTCCTCTATGAATACCTCTCCGAGGATATTCAAATGAAGTAGCCCTAGGGCTTCATAGTTGAGGAAAGCATGGTGTGCAAGATGAATAACTCCATCTATGTACTCAAATAAGCTTCTTGTAGGTTGAACATCAGATATGATGAAATTATAAATGTTATGATAGAATCTTGATGAACCATGTGAAGCTTAGTGGGGATGCCATTATGTTCGTCATGCAAAATGTAGATGATATCCTAATCATTTGTAATGATATAAGGCTGATAATAAGTGTTTTATAGTCTGGCTATTCCATAACTTGAGATATGATCTCAATGATACCTCTCTTAGTTCTGAATGTTCAGAAGCAAAGAAAAGAGGGCATCGGGACCATCACATTAGTGGTACACCTTGGACATTCCCATTTTCTAGAAAATTCCATGAAAGGTTTCTTTTCCTTAAGATATGGTACTGAACTATCTAAAGGGATAACACCTCAAAGAGTTGAGGATGTGAATGCCAAAATTATATGCCCTAGTGCATCAGCTTTGGGAAGTTTAGTGTATGCTAGATATGTACAAATGCCAGATGTCTGCCATGTAGTGGGGGTAGTAAACTGTTACTAAACCTACTATGGAGATAAACCACTTGATTGCAATAATAATAATAATATCTTCAAAGAGGACAAGATTTTCGAGATAGTAATCTCTAAGTCTTATCTTCAAGAACGTAAGACTTTATATATAGTGATTTAAAAGGTCTTAACTGCAGATACCTTAGGAGATAGAGATCTCCAGGAATAAGGATATTTTGATAAGGATAATAGGAATTACATACTGGTTATAATGATTATTGAGTTATAGTGTCATAGACACTAGAACTCCTTTACCAAGATTGAGTATTTGTTGCACAATATACAACATTCGCATTGGTTGCGAGCACTATTACTAGGAGATAAGCAAGTGCCGTAAAAGGACTTGGCGTAGTCTCTCGGGAACAGAATGACTGATCAACTTACCTAGTTATTTTTCTAAATAGCCTATGATTGTCACATGAGTGTGGGTTTAAAAATTAGCCCATTAATAGCTCTTTGGGCTAGTGGGAGATTGTTAGACATGAGAGCCCACGATAAGCCATTATGCAATAAATGTTATTGAAAATATCATTCCCTGATTTGAAATGATGAATAACTAATTTACATAATAGGTCCCTTAGTACAATTTGGGTTATGTATCATGTCCATCTTGATGATCATACTGTTGCTAATTCAATTATTGAATCATAGAGGCTGGTGCTTGGATGAATATCTAAAGAGTTAGATTGAGGACTCATCAAGACCATCAAATGATTATTAAGAGATAATCTCCAGCCTGAGTAGGATATGGCAATACTTGGGATGATATCTAACTGACATTTTGATGCAGGTCCTCTGCATAGGAATAGAGATTCATAGGTGTTATATAAGTTAGGTCAAAGAGTTGCCTTAACGATCGAGATAACCAAAGACCTATATCGTATGCTATCACGATATAGGCACACATTCTCTGACCGGAGACAACTGTATTATTATATGTCTGAGTATGTACATTTGGCAGACCGATAGGTTGATGGCCTAATTGAGGTCTATACACCAGTGCGTTGGTGTACATACAAGGGCATATAAGTAATACAATTTCTCAAAGGGATCACACAATTTCATTTACTGAACCGGAAGACATGAGCTCATGATGAATACCTGATTCTCACTCTTTGTTCTTTTATTTTAGCTATTTATCTTAGCAAAGCATCATATAAATAGGTGTAAATATAATAAGTTAGCATTCAACATGCATGTGTTAACATTATATAATTAGCATGTATTTGTGCAAAAATAAAAGAATAAAGGGAAAGAAAAAGGAAAGAGGTATTTAGAATAAATACAGAGTGACCCGAACCCCAAGAGAAGTTCAAGCCTTGACCTGATCGCCAAATAAAATAAGTAGAGAGAGAGAGATATATGGCCTACTCTATATTGTACATATTACCTAGATATGTAAATAATCATTGTTTTAATAAAAATAAAATTAAAATATTATTATTACCTCCTTGTATATATTTCTAAAAATAAAATAAAAATAAAATAAAAACCAAAAAATAAAAAAAAGTAAAAATAAAATCCTTTCTCACTTGTAAAAAATACATGCATATATGTCTCACTCCCTATTTTCTATACCTGTAAATAGATCATAAAAATAAAATAAAATTATTTTGTACCCCTAAAAACATGTTGAAAATAAATAAAATACAAAATTGGGGTATTTATATAAAAATAACAAAATAAAAATAATTACGCAAAATACATAGGTATATTATAGCTATATATAACACCATATACTATATATACTATAAGTTATTTTTCATAAAAATATCTAAAAATCACAAAAAAATAGTTTGAAAAATAATAACATTTTTTATTATGAAAACTTTTTGATTAAAAATCATTTATTATTTTTTATCGAATTTGTAAAGGTTTTGTATATTCGATTTTTCTGATTGGTCCATTCAGGATGTTGACCTCCGGTCAACGTCTCCCCCTTCCCGGGTCAGACCCGGATAATGTTTACCGGACCTACTTCTCCTCTTTCTTCAGCCCGACTCCGAGTTCCTTTTGCCTCGAGATTTGGATGAGATAAACCTCGTACATCCGACATCTTCGCATGTCCCTTGGCTGATCCAGATCACTCTAGGGTTTCTCGCTTTTCACTGATCCTTTTAGACCCTCAAGCATCCTATATATTATCTCTTCCTCCTCCACAGCACGGTAGCTCGTGCCTCACCCCTTCTTCCACCCCTAGACACCTTTAGTTGAGTGACAACTACCGGAGGCCATCTTTGGATCAGAATTTGGTCGCGTAATCACGTAGCTCAGCTACGTGCGGCGAGCGCCGCCGCGCCTAGCCTCCTCGCCTTCCACAACGAGGTTAAGGCCACAAACCCGACTCCCATCTTCGCATGAAGCTCAGAAGTTCATCCAGAACCTCAGGTATGGCCCATTTTGCTCCCATTTTCCTGTTCTCTTTGATCTTTCATTCCACCTCCGCCGCATGTTTGCTCGCTTCGACCAGCTAGTCGGAGCCTCGATATCCACAACCAGTCGTTCAGATCGACCTGCCATCTCGCCCATCTTCTTTCACCACAACCTGATCATCCTTAGGCTCAACCATCCGGCTGAGATTAAGGCTAAGATCTCCCTTTACCATCTTCGTCGGAGATCGAATCCCATCTACCGTCGCTTCTTTCCCTTCTCGCTTCAATAACCCGAACCGGAGCACAACCCCGAGTCCCAGCTTTGCATTGCAGGTACCCCAGCGTGCAGGGAGCCCCTACTGGACCTCCATCTGCTCGGCGGAGCAGCTCCAGGTGAAGCTTCTATGTCCCGACCATCCGACCGTCCTTAAGCTGATCCACCTCTGACATCCGACAAGAAGCACCCCTCTAGAGGTGCTCGACCATTTGGAGGCTTGATCATCCCAAAGGATGCACACTCATCCTTGATCGAAGTTCTCCATTCACCAGTTTGTCTACCATCTTCCATCACCATTGGATGAGGAGCAGAGCCCCAATTCTGATCTGAGCCGATTGTTGCTGCAGCCTTTGAGTCCGTTGGATCAGATCTGACAGGTCAGATCTTCCACATGTCCCCGACATTCCTCAGACCATCAGATCCTTTTGCAGGGAATGATCAGAGCTGTCAGAGCCATCACGCACACCTCACTTGCCCTGTGTATATTGCATTATTTAGCCTGCATTTTTACTCTTTATTATCTAGGCCATTAAATAAATTTGTAGTTAAGATATTTTACGATCTGGACCTCGAACTTTTAATATTTGCATTTTAGTCCTGTGTATCTGAACTCACGTGTAGTTCCACGTGCTTAGTGGTTTATTTTCATTACATTCCCTGCACTTCAGGGATGTTACGTTTTGAATGGGAACTTTTTAGTATATGCATTTATGCCCTCTGAGCCCGTGTCACGTGTAGTGTGCGTGTTTGTCTGGTTAATTTGCAGATTAGACCCCTTAGCTTTTAATTGTGTTATTATTTGGCCTGCAACTTGTGAATAATCACAAATAGGTCCCTACTTGCTGTGTGTGTTATTTTTAATCAAATAAATACCTAATTAACTCCCATAAAAATTACAGCTAGCTCCGCTAACACGTAATATTTATGGTAATTTTTGTGAATTAATTTAGTTTATTTGATATATTCTAAAAATAAAAACCCCTAAAAACCATAATGTCTATTTTCTAAAACACCAAAAAATATAAAAAGAGTCTAAAAAATTATAATAAATTAGCGTGTGCTTGTTTTTATCTGTTTTCATTCCAGTACCATTTCTCTTTAAAAATCATTATAAAAACCCTAAAATTTGCAAAAGTCTTAAAAACTTATAAAAATTATTAAAAATTTTAAAAAAGTCAAAATATTGGATATCAGTTTCTATAGTTAGGTATTTTTATTTACTTTTTACAAAAATAACATCCAGGACATTAGGGTACTTTTAATATTTTAATTCTACATTTTAGTCCAGGCTATACGTTATCTTCTTTCATTTTTATAAAATCAACTAAAAATGGGAAAAATCCCCTAAAATTAACAAAAATATTTAAATATTTGAAAAACATAAAAATATTTTTGTTTCCTGTTTTTGAGCATTTTTGACTCTTAATAAAAATTGTTGAAGCTTGTTTGCATTTGCCCTTTATTACTTTGTCTTGTTTTTTTATTTTGAAAAAAATATATAAAAATTGCAAAAGTAACAAAAATATGCATCTTATGATCTGATTTTTCAACTACTTTGTACATTTCCGGCTCCTTGTTCGGCCCTAGTCGCTATACCAGGTTAAATAAATAGCGGAGACCGCTAACATTGGATTTCGTATTTTGATTGATTTGTTTGTGTGGTTCTCTTATTTTCTTGTTGAGTCTGATGGTTGATTGGGGTCACAACGACCCATGATTATTCTTGAAACTTAACCCTAGTTGGTCGATCGCATCAACAGAATGGCGCCGTTGCCGGGAAGTACGACTTAATAGTTGCTTTTTCAGACTTTTCTTGATTTTTATCTCTAGTAGTTATAACTGTTTTCTAACGCTTTATCTGTTTCAATTTTCGTGCGAGGAACCGCCCGAGGAAGCTTTGGAGGAGACCCGTACCTGAGGAGGAGCAGAGGAGGAGCTGAGAATAGTTATATCTTTAGAGTAGCTTAGTTTACTTTTTAGCATACTCCTTATTATTGTTGTAATAATACATGGACACTCAGACTTTCTTTGGACACTTGGCATATCGAGGTCTATTTTGCCGAGCATCGATGTGCTCGGGGGACCTCACTGCGGTTTTTCGTCGATTTTGTTTTCTTCGCATTTTCTTTCCTTTGATTTTTGATGAATTTGGCCCTTAGATTTAGGAATTTCTCTAATTGTGATGTAACTAAATAAGGCCAAACCCTAATATTTTGCTTGCACCTATAGATTCGTAATTGGACCTTAATTAAAATCATAATAAAAAGTTAACCCGATTGATTGAGAGGTCACGTGCCTCTAGAGGCCGTATACAACGCATGCAGGATCCGTTGTGGCGACACCAATCAACATCAGAGACTAGACCTCGACCTCTCTCTAGTCAGTTAACTATTGTTCTTCACGATCTTAGAAATTGCTCGTCTAAGGCCATTTTCTTCTTGCATCATTTAGATTAGTTTTATTTCTGTCTTTAAATTTATGAACAGATCACCCTGCATGTAGAGTGCTGGCGACAAGTACACATTTCTTACTTTGCATGCATCATAGTGTTTGATCGCGCATCGGCTTTTTCGACTTCTCCCCCCGTTTTTAGACTTAAAATAATCAGGAGATCGAAAAATTCGTTAGGCATTGTTTGATTATTGAAAAATACCATAAAAAGAGATAACCATAAAATTGGGACTACTAAACAAACTTGATCCTAAAAGATACCTCACTTAAAAATATGTCTTGGGAGAGTCATCCCCTCATTGTTTGGTTTGCTTGCGCAAGAGAGTGACCCGTACACTAGGCTAAAGCCACACCTGAACTCTCGTTAGACTACTGGTCTTGGGGTTAGTCATTCTCCAATGAGGATCGCTCCAGTCTCCGGTAAAGCGGGCCGTGATATCCTTAACAGAGCGAGTCGATCGGGTAGCCAGTAAACGGTCCACAACTTGTACTGGCTGGGATAGATCTAGCTTTGGGATTGGACCAGTCTCTTGAGAGCACCGGGTTCCCAACAATTTGCTTAGTCACTCTGCAAGACTGAATTATCACCTAAATAAAGTTGACAAGATAAACGACCGAACCTTCACGGTCATCAGCTCAGCGTTGCGTTGGTGAATTGGGGGGTTTTGAGTGCTGATCTTGTTTGTTTCCAGATCCCATCCGCATCTTCTTCCACATGACGATGATGGGTCGGAGCTCCCTTAGGCTGCCTTTGATAGCACCACTCTTAAGCACTTCGACCCACTCATCTAGGTAGGTTCGGGAGAGCCTAGACCCTCTCTCCGAACCCGAGTTCGATTGCGCCCTGTTCCCCCTCGACCACCCTTCTTCCATTCTTGAGGTGCTCGAGCAGAGACCAACATCACAACTATTTGTTCATAGGAATACACCTGAGTTCGGGTCTTTTGCCTTCATGACAGAGGTGCGCAGAGAGATGGTACAAATGCAAGCCGATAGAGGAGAGCCATACCGAGCAAGCGGTGGAGAGATCCCAGAGGTTGAAGGAGGAGATGGAGGACAGCCAGGCGAGCCGCAGGAGCTAGCCAGACCAGCCAAGCCGATGAGGGATTTACACAACCCTGGTGTAACCCTTACACATTGTTGGATCCAACTTCCGAAGATTCTGGGAGACTTCAAGCTCCGACCTCAGACCATTCAGCTCTTGCCCAAGTTCCATGGGCTTGCCATCGAGGAGTCGCATCTACACCTGCAGGAGTTCGAGATGATCTGTAGCACTGTCCACGATAGATACGTAGATGAGGACACCATCAAGATGATGGATTTTCCATTCTCCCTGGTCGACAGAGAAACCTACTGACTGAAGCATTTGGGGAGATACGTTACTTCGTGGGAGAAGCTCCGAACGGAGTATTTGAAAAAGTACTATCCACTTGGCTAGGCGAACACATCGTGAGCTCTGATCAACAATTTCTCCATGATCCCCAATGAACAGTTCCATGAGACGTGGGATCCTTTTCGTGAGCTCATCGACCTGTGTCCACATCACGACATATCCAAGCCCAACCTAGTACAAAGCTTCTTTTATGGGCTGACACCAGAGCTGCAGGGGCTACTGAACGCTTCTTGTGGGGGCTCCTATTTTGCCAAGGATGAAGATCAGGTCTGGGCCATATATGAGGAGATGGCCGAGAATCATACAGTTATGTCCCATACCTGACTCTACACTCAGGGGATCTCTCACCCCATGCAGTGTCCTATCATAGGATAACATGAGTTGATGCAGGTCCATCCACTTCTTCAGCAGCCGCAACACAGACAGAGTCGTTGGCCACTGACATGGGCATTATCAACGAGAAGCTGGGCCGCATCGAGATCATCGAGAAGAAGCAGTGCTAGAGCATGAGTCAGATAGATCAATTGGCACAGACCCTGAGTGACCTGAAGACCCAGAACATGTGTCTTCAGGAGGCACAGACGACTTCTCAACCCCGTCTCAGGTCACAGGCTGATCCTAGCAGCAACGGTTCGCCTCAGCATTCTGTCTAGTACCGTCAGGTTCACCACGTCCAGGCGGAGCCGGTCCAGCCACTACATCACCAATACTCACAGCCACCACCATCTCAGGATGCTCAGATAGTGGTGTACCAGCAGGATCAGCCACTGGCAGTTCTTCCCCCATCCCCATACGAGCAGGAGCCATTGATGGAAGTCAACGGGAATTGTATGACCGACAGCAGCCCGGGATCCACAGAGATCATACCGGATTCAGGTGGTCTACCGGAGGCGCCTCATCCCAACATCAGCCTCCAGTTCAGGGTGGGCATTCCAGCCAGCTGTAGCAACAACCCCAATTCTCCTACCAGCCACAACAACATCACTTTCAGTTGGGTCCTCGTCCCTACCAGCAGGGATAACAATGGAGGTAGCAACAGCCTCAGCAGCAGTATTCTCAACCTCCCCCTCACTAGTTCCAACAACAACAACCTCATTTCCAGCGAGGCAACCCGCCCGGAACTCATGGGCCAGCCTATGAGAAGCCCGCCCTTGATGATCCAGCCTACCTACTTTCAGACCAACATGCATCCTTTAGGTAAGAGATGGACGAGTTTCACCAGGAGATGAGGGAAATCATCAAGGGCAAGGATGCCATACTCGCTCAGATTGATCCCAACCTTAACAACCTAAAGAGAAAGTCTGAGCATGTACAGTTGATAGAGACCACCACTCTTAGTGTTTTATTGGGTGACATTGCTTCATATATATTTGATGCTGACTTTGTTACACTTAGGAGTGGTAGGATGCCAGCCGGTGGCACCTCGTCTGAGCAACGACACCACGAGGATTCAGGAGCGCCAGACGAGGAGGATAGCGGTGTTGATGCCGCTAATGATGATGTTGATGATGGTGGTGCTGAAGCCACCAAGGACGTTGATCCAGCCAATGGTATTGAGACCGTCGCTTCTCAAGATGCAGAGGGTGGTACTGATGCCACCACTTCTCATGATGCTGAGCAAGAGTGCGGTGCTGATGTTGCAAAGTTTGAGTGGGTGGTACTGATGTCACCACTTCTCTTCCAGTTGTGTCACCTCCAATTTTTGTATCTCAGGATTATTTGAAAAAGAACAAAAAAATTAATAAAGGAAAGGTTTCTTCATCTTAGAGTCCATATGTGATGATTGATGATACTTGTATGAAATCTATGCCTTCTCCGCAGTAGGAACCTCTTCCTAGTACTCTATCTGAGGAGGACCCAACCTCCCCCTTCACTCAAGCACTCCTCTTGGCGAAGGGGAATAAAAAAAATCCAAAAAAGATCAACAGTTAGAGTTCAGCCAGCAAATGATTGATAGATTCCATATCCAGCTGACTCTATAGGAGGCACTTGAGCACATACCTCTCTTCCAAAAGAACTTGAGAGAGAAGACCACTATCCGTAGGAAGAAGAGGAACCATGAGGCAGAAATCCATGTGCTAACCCATGCCACCTGCTTCGTTATTCAGAACCATCTGCCAACCAAGAGGCCAGATGCAGGAGCTCCTTATGTCAGATGCCCCATTCATGAGTAAAGATTCGACCGTACTCTATTAGACAGTGACTCTTCCATCAACCTCCTTCCGGCAACCTTACTCGTCCGGTTCGAGTTTGGCCCTCTTCGATAGAGTAGGATAGTCCTTCAGTTTGCTGATAGATCAGTCAAGAGGTCGAAGGGGTTGTTGAAGGATGTGATCGTTACAATTCATGGCCTATAATTCCCCGTGGACTTTGTTGTCTTGGACATGGAGATCCCTGAATCTGTGACCAATATCTGATGAATCCCTAATTCTCATTCTTTATTCTTTTATTTCAGCTATTTATCTTTATAAAGCATCATGTAAATAAGTGTAAATACAATACGTTAGAATTTTGCATGCATGTGTTAACATTGAATATTTAGCGTGTATTTGTGTAAAAATAAAAGAATAAAGAAAAAGAAAAAGGAAGGGGGTATTTAGAAATAAATACAGAGTGACCCGAACCCCAAGAGAAGGTCAAGCCTTGACCTGATCGCCAAAGAAAATAAGTAGAGAGAGATAGGGACTACTCTATGTTGCACATATTACTTATATATGTAAATAAATAATTTGGATAAAATAAAAATAAAATATTCTTTCTACCTCCTTGTACATAGTCCTAGAAATAAAATAAAAATAAAATAAAAATTAGAAAAATAAAATTAAATCCTCTCTCACTTGTACTAAACACATGTATATATGTCTTACTCCCTATGTATTCTATACCTGTAACTAAATCATAAAAATAAAACAAAAATTATTTCAAACTCCTAAAATTATGTTGAAAATAAATAAAATATAAAATTGGAGATATTTCTGTAAAAATAATAAAATAAAAATACTTGTATAAAAGACATTTGTATATTATACCTCTATATAATACTATATACTGTATATACACTAATTTATTTTTCATTATAATAAAATAATCATAGAAAAATTTCTTGAAAAAAATAAACATATTTCATTTGATTCATTTTTCATTTAAATTCATTTATTATTTTTAATGTATTTTTGTTTATTTTTCTAGCAGTTTTGTCCTATAGTCTATGTTGTCCTCTTCTGCACCCCTCTGATTAGGACACATTGGATTGTTGACCCCAGTTAACTGGTCCCCTCGGACCTCGTCTGCGTCGAGTCAGGTCTTTGGCCGACATTCTCCAATTTCTCTAAACCCGACCCGATCTCCTCTTTGCCTAAATCTTCGCTCCGGATTGGGGCTGCGGATCCCTAATCCTTGCCCGACGATCTCTTACTCGATCTGCACCTCAGTTCGCGGGCGCCATCCTTATCTTCCCGGACCCCCACACCTATATAATCAGACTAACGTTCCTCCTTTTCCGCACCTTTGCTGCTCCACCTCTTCGATTGCGCCTGCCTATTCCTTTCCATAGTGACAATGAGAGAGGGACAAGGCTAGGGCATCTTTTGGGACGTGGAAACCCTAGGTCCGATAAGCCTTGCCTCCGCTCCGCCGCAAGGAGCTCCAACCTTTGGAACTACCGTCAATCGAGGCCATCTCCTCCGTGGATTTCATCCACGACTCACAGGCGACCCTCCTTCACCTTCAGGTACCTTCTTTACCTTCTATTTCTTCTCGAATCCATCATATAACCAAGAAACAGAGCACTTCAGATGTCACCATTTCATACCCTGTTTTAGGCACCTCCGACGTGACTTCACCTCGCTCCGACTACCATCCGCTTCTACGCTTCATCCCGTACCCTTCCACCGGCTCTAATCAACAGATTAGAGCCTATTAGCAGGTCCTATCCTCCGCCTCTGACGCGACCTGTTTCATTCACCAACCCCCCTTAGTTCGTGATGTTTCTGACTCTAACCCTTGCCAAAGTATCTCCCTCCGAGTATATATCGTATCCTGCAGGGTTGGAGCATATTTGGGTCTCATCAGGAGGTCGAAGATACTTCAGGAAGAGCCCCAAGTCCCAGTAACCCCCAGGCCCTCTCGCTTGGGCCTGGACCATTCTGAGCCTTCCAGGAGCTGCGAAATGCCATCCCTGACCGATCCCACTACTCCGTAGCTCACGAGGACAACCCGATCATGCGCATTGGCCGAACGAAACTCGCTGGAGCTGAGTTCTTCGGCGTTCTTCCAGGAGTCCTTCCAACCGTTAGATCGAAGCTCACCCTAGGTCTAATCTCTGTTATTCAGCATCGGGGAGCTTCTGATCGTTTGATCCATCTGAGGATCTTATCAGTGCCGTTCATCATCGAAGAGGTACCATCCAATCTCAGTCATTTATCTATAAGTGGTCCTCCTCCAGTCGTTTGATATCGCATAATAAAGGGTAAATTTCACCCTTGCCCTTCTTGTTTTGGCTTTTATAATTTGGTCATGTAATTATTTGTAGCAGTTTAAAATAGTCTTGTCATTTTGCAGTTAGGCCCTTGCATTTTCCTAAATTTGCATTTTAGTCATGCTTATTTGAATTCACGTGTACGTCCACGTGCTTTGCTGGCTTATTTGCATTTGTTTCCCTGTACTTCATGGATGTTATGTCTTGAATGAAAATTTTTTAGTATTTGCATTTATGCCTCTCTGAGCTTGTGTCACGTGTATTGCACATGTTTATTTGGCTAATTTGCGGATAAGGCCCTGAGCTTTTGATTGTGTTATTATTTGTCATGAAACTTTCATATAATTGCAATTAGGTCCTTGTGTGCTGTGTAAGTTGTTTTTAATCAAATAATTACTAAATCAACTCCAAAAACACCATAAAAATTACAGTTAGCTCCTGCTAACACATAATATTTATGGTAATTTTTGTGACTTAATTTAGTTTTATTTTATATTTTCTAAAAATAAAAAAAACACTAAAAACTATTTTGTCTATTTTCTAAAATACATAAAAATTTGAAAAATTGTCTGAAAAATTCTATAAAAATTTTGCATGTGCTTTTAGATGCTTTGTATTTAGTAGCATTTTTGTTTGAAAATCCCTTATAAAAAACCCTAAAAAGCTAAAAACTCTGAAAATCTTATAAAAATCATTAAAAATTCCAAAAAAACAAAAAAAGGATTTCAGCTGCTACAGTTTGATATTTTTATTTGCTATTTCTCAAAAATCATCACCAAGACGTCAAGATGTTTTAACTATTTTAAACTTGCCTTTTAGTCCAGGCTATACAGTATTTCACTATTTTGATCTTGCTTCTTTTTATAAAATCATATAAAAATTAGAAAAATCCCATAAAATTACCAAAAATATTTGAATATTTTAGAAACATAAAAACATTTTTATTTCTAATTTTTGAGTATTTTTATTCTTAATAAAAATTTTTAAAGCTTGTTTTTACCTTGTGCTTTTTATTTGTTTTCTCATTTTGAAAATATAAAAAATTGCAAATTAAAAACCACAAAAATATGTTTTTATTCCTCTGATTTCTGACTACTTCGTACATTTCCGTACTCCTTGTGTTCGACCCTATTTCCTATATTAGGTTAAATAAATAGTAGAGACCGCTGGTTTTTCCTTGTTTTGATTGATTTATTTTTGAGTGGTTCTCATTATTTTCTTATTGAGTCCGATCGACTGATTGAGGTCACAACGACTCGTGATTATTTTTGAGACTTAACCCCACTCGGCTAGTCGCTCACCAGAATGGCACCGTTGCCAAGGAGCATAGCTTAGTAGTCGATTTTCAGCCTTTTGATTTATTTTGATATCTATCTTTTATAACTGTGTTCTGACCCATTTCTATCTCTCTTTTTGTGCGAGGAACCGTCCGAGGATGCTTTGGAGGAGAAATGCATCCGAGGAGGAGCATGTGCTGTAGCAGAGATAGTTATAATTGATATATTAGCATAGCTAGTTTCTTTTCAGCAATCTCTCTATTACTGTTGTAATAATACATGGCCTTGGACAATTGGACTTGATCATATATCGGGGTTTGTTTCGCCGAGCACCGATGTGCTCGGGGGACCTCGTCATTGTTTTTTACCGGTTTTGGTTTACTTTGCCTTTTATTTTCTTTGATTCTCGAAGAATTTGTCCCCTAGATTTAGGAATTTCTTCTGATTGCGACGTAAATTAATTAAGGCCCAATCCCTAATATCTTGCCTGCACCTATAGATTCGTAATTGGACCTTAATAAAAATCATAATAAAAAGTTAATCTGATTGAGTGAGAGATCACGTGTTGCCAGCGACCGTATACAACGCGTGCAGGATCTGCTATGGCGGACACCAATCAGCATCCGAGATCGGACATCGATCTCTCTCTCTAGTCAATTAACTATTGTTCTTTGCGATCTTAGAAATTGCTCATCTAAGGCCATTTTCTTCTTGCATCATTTAGATTAATTTAAATTCTATCTTTAATTTATGCGCAGATCACCCTGCATATAGAGTGCTGGCGACATGTACGCATTTCTGACTTTGCATGCATCATAAGTTTTAATCATGCATCGACTTTTTCGACTTCTCTCCTAGTTTTTGGACTTTAAATAATCAAGAGATCGAAAAATTTGTTAGGCGTTTGTTTGATTATTGAAAAATACCATAAAAGAGAAATCATAAACTTGGGACTGCTAATCAAACTTGATCCTAAAAGACACTTCACTTAAAAATCTATCTTGGGAGAGTCATCCCCTCATTGTTTGGTTTGCTTGCACGAGGGAGTGTCCCGCACACTAGGCTAGATCCATATCTGAACTCTCGTTAGACAACTGGTCTGAGGGTTAGTCGTTCTCCAGTGAGGATCGTTCCGGTCTTCGGTAAAGTGGGCCACGATATCCTTAACAGAGCGAGTTGATCGGGTAGCTGGTACACGGTCCGCAACTTGCACTGGTTGGGAAAGATCTAGCTTTGGGATTGGGCCAGTCTCCTGGGAGCATCAGGTTCCTAACAGATAACTTAATCGCTCTGCAAGACTGACTTACCATCTAAATAAAATTGATAAGATAAACGATCGAACCTTCACCATTATCAGCTTAACATTGTGTAGGTGAATTGGTGGATTGACTTCTGATCTTGTTTGTTTCCAGATCCCATCCGTACTTCTTCCAGATCACGATGATGGGATGGAGGTCCCGTAGGCTACCCCTAGCAGCACCGCTCTCGAGCACTCTGACCCACTCATCTAGGTAGGTTCGGGAGAGCCTATACCCGCTCTCTAAATCTGAATTCCAGTCCTAAGGTGCACGAGCAGAGAATAGAACCGGTATTTGTTCATTTAATGTCACATGAGTTGGGATCTTTTGCCTTTGTAGAGACCCACGAGATGTCCAGTAGTAAGGAGCGCACCGATGGACACCCCTAGGGTTCGACATACGTTTTAGATCAGGGCACCATCAACAACACACTTTTAGCCTCCTTGGAGTTGATGCAAAGGCAGATTAGAGACCAAGGAGCCTTCATGACAGAGGTACATCGGGAACTGACCCAGATGCGAGCTGACAGAGAGGAGCAACAGAGAGCAGGCGGTGGAGAGATCCTAGAGGGTGGAGGAGTAGATGGAGGACAGTTAGAGGAGCCAGCCATACCAGCCAGACCGATGAGGGAATTGCACAACCAGAGTGCAACCCTTATATATCATTGGATCCATCTTTTGTGATTGTGTGAGACTTCAAGCTCCCTCCCCAGACCACTCAGCTCTTGCCCAAGTTCCATGGGCTTGCAACCGAGGAGCTACATCTACACCTGTAGAAGTTCAAAATGATCTGCAGAACTGTCCACGACAGATTCGTGGATGAGGATAACACCATGATGATGGTGTTTCCATTCTCCCTCGTCGATAGAGAAGCCTATTGGATGAAGCATTTAGGGAGATATGTGACTTCGTGGGAACAGCTCCATACTGAGTACTTGAACAAGTACTATCCACTCGGCCGAACGAATGTAGCACAAGATCTGATCAACAACTTCTCCATGATCCTCAATGAGCAATTCCATGAGGCGTGGGATCGTTTCCTTGAGCTCATCAATCGGTATCCACATCATGACATCTCCAAGCCCAATTTAGTACAGAGATTCTTTTGTGGGCTGACACCAGAGCTGTAGGAGCCTGTGAATGCTTCTTGTGGGGGCTCCTATTTTGCCAAGAATGAAGATCATGTCTGGGCCATATATGAGGAAATGACCGAGAATTACATAGTTATGTCACAAACCCAGCTCTACACTCAGGGGAAGCCTCCACCCCATGCCGTGTCCTATCAGAGGATAGCAGAGTTTATGCAGGTCCATCCACTTCCTCAGCAGCCGCAACACA
Organism: Ottelia alismoides; assembly: GCA_037367405.1. Taxonomy (NCBI): domain Eukaryota; kingdom Viridiplantae; phylum Streptophyta; class Magnoliopsida; order Alismatales; family Hydrocharitaceae; genus Ottelia; species Ottelia alismoides. The sequence goes on from JAZKJV010005621.1 coordinate 851,795, forward strand.
GGCAGAGTCGTCGGCCGCTGACATGTGCATTATCAGCGAGAAGTTAGACCGCATCGAGATCATCAAGAAGAAGCAGTGCCAGGGCGTGACTCAGATAGATCAATTGGCACAGAACCTGAGTGACCTGAAGACCCAGATCATGTGTCTCTAGGAGGCACAAACGTCTTATTAGCTCTGTCTCAGGTCACAGGCTGATCCTAGTAGCATCGGCTCATCCCAACCCTCTGCCCAGTACCGATAGGTTCACCACATCCGAGCAGAGCCAGTCCAGTAGTTACAACACCAGTACTCCTAGACACCACCATCTCAGGACTCCCAGATGGTGGTGTATCAACAGGATCAACCACTAACAGTTCTCCCTCCATCCCCCTACGAACAAGAGCCGTTGATGGAAGCCAACGGAATTTGGTATGACTGACAGCAACCCGAGATCCATCAAGATCACCCCGGATTTAGGTGGTTCACCGGAGGTACCTCATCCCAGCAACAACCTCCAGCTCAGGGTGGACAGTTCGACCAGCAGCACCAACAACCCCATTTCTCCTACCAGCCACAACAACAACACTTTTAGTCAGGTCCTCGTCCCTACCAGCAGGGACAACAATTGAGGCAGCACTAGCAATAGCCTCAACAATAGTATTCTCAGCCCCCTCACTAGTTCCAGCAGTAGCAACCTCATTTTCAATAAGGCAACTCGTCCGGTTCTCATGGGCCAGCCTATGAGAACCCTACCCTTAATGATTTAACTCGCCTCCTCTCTGACCAACATGCATCCTTTAGGCAGGAGATGTATGAGTTTCACAAGGAAATGAGGGAGATTATTAAGGGAAAGGCCGCCATACCCGCTCAGATTGAGCCCAACCCGAACAACCTCAAAAGGAAATTAAGCATGTACAGTTCACATAGACCACCACTCCCAATGATTTATTGGATGACATTGCTTCATATACATTTGATGCTGATTTTGTGTCACTTATGAGCGGTAGGATGCCAGCCGGCGGCACCTCCTCTGAGCGAGGACACCACGAGGACTCGGGAGCGTCATACGAGGAGGATAATAGTGCTGAGGCTGCTAATGATGATCATGATGATGATGGTGGTGCTGAAGCCACCAAGGATGTTGATCCAGCCGATGGTATTGAGGCTGTCGCTTCTCCAGATCCAACCAATGGTACTGATGCCACCAGTCCAGATGATGCTGAGCTAGAGTGCGGTGCTGATGCCGCAAAATCTGATGTCGTGGGTGGTGCTGATGCCACCATTTCTATTCTAATTGTGTCACCTCCAGTCTTTGTATCTTGGGACATTACGAAAAATACTGAAAAAATAATAAAGGAAAGGTTTCTTCATCTTCGAGTCCATATATGATGCTTGATGATACTTGTATAGATTCTGTTCCCTCTCACCAACAGGAACCTATTCCTAGTTCTCCGTCTGAGAAGGGCCCAACCATCCGCTTTCCTCAAGCACTCCGCTTGACAAAGGGGAATAAAAAAGAAAATCTAAAAAAAGATCAACAGTTAGAGTTCAACCAACAGATGATTTATAGATTCCATATCCAGCTGACTCTACATGAGGAACTTGAGTACATCCCTCTCTTCCAGAAGAACTTGAGAGAGAAGATCGCTATCCGCAGGAAGAAGAGGAACCATCAGGCAGAAATCCATGTGCTGACCTGTGCCACCTGCTTCGCAATCCAAAACCGTCTGCTGGCCAAGAGGCCATATGCAGGAGCTCCCTACGTCAGATGCCACATTCATGAGCAGAGATTTGACCGTACTCTATTAGACAACGTCTCTTCCATCAACCTCCTTCTGACAACCTTACTCGACCGGTTCGAGTTTGGCCCTCTTCGACAAAGCATGACAGTCCTTCAGTTTGCTAATAGATTTGTCAAGAGGCCAAAGGGGTTGTTGAAGTACGTAGTTGTCACAATTTAGGGCCTGAAATTCTCCGTGGACTTCGTTGTGTTGGACATGGAGATCCCTGAATCTGTGACCGATACCCCCATCATTCTAAGACGACCATTCTTGTCCACAGCAAAGGCAGTGTTCCAACATGATAGAGGGAAGGTATACTTTTGCGTCGAGGCTGAGAATATACAAATAGAGACGATCGACGAGACTAGAGCACGATATTCAACTTACTCAGAGCAGTTCAGTGATGTAGAGAAGACGACAGAGGCAGAGCGAGACGTTCACCAGGAGTGCGACTTTGTGATCACTGATGATGAGGTCGCTTGGTCAGATCCCGTTTCACGAGCCCTTCTCTCATCTTCAGGTGTTGTGGATTCACATTTTCCAGCAGAGGAGAGTTCGGAGAGCACACTCTTGGCCGAGAAAATTTTACCGTCAAAATATTGTTAAGAGAGGATCTCTAGCCTGAGTAGGAGATGGCAATCCTTTCTCACTTGGTTGATATTTGACCGACCTCTTAATGTAGGTCCTCTGTATGGGAATAGAGATTTAGAGGTGTCATATTAGTTACGTCAAAGAATTGACTTAACGAGATTGAGATAACCAAAGTCCTATGTCGTATGCTATCACAATATAGCCACGCATCCTCTGACCATAGATAGATGTGTTACTATATGTCTGAGTATGTACATTTCGCAGACCAATAGATTGATGACCTAATCAAGGTCTATACACTGACGTGCTGGTGCGCATATAAGGGCGTATGAGTAATACGATCTCTCAAAGGGATCATACATGTTCATTACTGAACCAGAAGACACGAGCTCACTCATGAGATATTGGGAAGAATCAAATTCCATGCACGGTCATCTCGCTTTGGAAGCTTGACTGAATTTGTAGGTTTGCTATATACTTTTGGAAAGTATATGATCAACACCTGGGTATGATATATGCTTTTGGAAAGTATATGATCCCAACTCCCAATAGTCAAATGAGAAACTTAATTATAAAACCCTGAAGGAGACAGTCTAAAAGAGATCTAAAACTTCGGGTTTATTCTGAATCTTCCAATATGTAGGATGTACAAGTATTAGGAATGCCTGAGGGTGATGCGATCATAAACGATTGTAAAACCATGACGTTTCCATTATGAGGGAATGATGAAACATGTCTGGATTTTAGTGACTCCTCTCAAAGAAAAGTAATCTAATCTTAGTCCAATTGTTGGACATTGATCTAAATGTGATTCAGATGTAATGAGAAGATTAGATTTGCGGGCTTGATTTAATCAAGCATCTATGGGAGGTCCACAAGATCTGGATTTGAGTTGTGATCTCAATATGCAAGTCACTATACATAGAACAATACAATCGCACTATCCATATGTTCAAGTATCCACGGAGAGAGCACATTATCTTTGAAAGAGTTCATGGATAATTTCATTGTTGATATATGTATCCGAGCATTGAGAAAAATGGATAATTAAATGTGATTTAATTATAATGAATAGTATGAATTTGATTCATATTATAAGGACAGTTATCTAAGATAATTAGATGTGATTTAATTGCCAAAGATGTGAATAATGTGAATGTGATTCAAATTATTTGGGCACACGAGAATTGAGATCCAAGATGATTAAATGTGATTTAATTATCACGGATAAGAATAATATGGATCGCACTATCCATATTATTCAGGTATATTATAAATGTGATTTATAATATATTAAAGAGAGCATATTGTGATTTATATTTGTTAAGTAATTATTAGTGTGAATTGGCCACATTGGATGATTAATTGAAAATAAAATTTACATTTTGTTTTGGGATGTGAATGTGATTTACATTTTTCCAATGGCATGATTGCAATGTTCACAAGATAATTATGAATTATTTTTGTGAAATAATTTACAACAAATGTTGTTGTAAATCTTGGAGATATCATGAGATAATGAGATCTCATGAGATAATGAGATCTCATGAGATTTTGAGGAGATAGACCTATTCCATCTCAAAGTAGTAGCCGCCCCCCCTTTTTAGGGGATATGGTCAATCTTTTCATTATCTCCAAGACTAGTCAAGTGATTTAAGTTTGAATTGATTTATATTGATTATTAATATATTAATTTAATTGAATCAATTGTTGTTGTGTCTTTTACAACAACATCATGGCCATTGAATGAAACATCATGGCCATTGATCATGACCATTTTCGTTATGCTGCCAGAGTATTTGCTCGTGGATCTCTCTGTTTCCTTCGGTGCGCCTCGTTCATGAAGAAGACGTCAGATCTCGTGTGACGAGATTAGGAGATTCACCGCTTGGATCATCAACATGGATTGCGAGGAGCACACGTCTCATCAACGCGCTCGCAAGTGTCTCCTCCGTCGGATCAGACTTGAGACAATAGGTCTCTTGGTTTAGAGACTCGATCACAATACCGCTTCAAGAGGTAACCTTTATACCTATTGTGGTCTAGATGAATCGATCCGAGAAATGTTCTTCGATCATGTGGTTTCATCACATTAAAATTTTTAAATTCCACTGCATCGAGCAACTAGTGCGACTAGTCGCTCCCGATCGCATATGATACGATCCTCACGCTTCTATGATGCGCTTAAGGATCTTTCCATATCCTTCAAGCGGTATCAAAGCCAGGTTGGAGGTTTTGGATACGATACATTAACCTAAGAAGATTTGGGTTCGTTAGGGTTCGTGAAATTTTTTATCGCATTTCAATTTTCGCATCCCTGTTTTGTGATGAACTTCGGCCCTGTTTAGAATGTTTAAACATAAAACTTCACTTGAATAATGTTTCCTATTAATTAAGGAAACTGTGGGATTTGAGTTTGCGTGATTTGAAATCTGATAACTCAAGATATGATCATTTTAATGAACCTATATCTATTGTTTCGGGGATGGCGAATCGTGACATATTTAAAGAGTGAGTTACTATTTTGAAACGCCTAGAAATGCATGATTATCACTTGGATTCTGTTATAAATCAAATTGGAAAACTTTGGAAACTTACTTTGCTTAATTTGGATTTAAAATGATTGAGATATGTTAATTTTAGTAGGTAGGGATCACTGCTGGAAATTACATACTTGATCATGAACCTTGTGATTATCATTCAAATTAAAATAATGGAAATTAATGGTTAATTTCATGAGATAATTATTGATAAATATATTTGAAATATTTAAAGATGATTATTATTTCATTGAATGATATTGACCATAACCAACTTGATTAGATATGGTCTAGACCACAATTGGTTATATGAACCTACCAACAAACATTGGTGCTTGAATAGGATTGGGGATTTGTTTAGTAGATCTCCTTATAATGTTAATCAAAATAGTTTTGATTATTATTATATGGTATAACTTCGGTTGAAAAACCGATTATCATCTCAAGTACAAAGTGATCGACTTGCCATTATCTTTTCCCTAAGCGGATATGGTGTCTAGTCGGAGAGCGTTGGGGTAGCAGGTTGCACGATGTGCGGTCTGTCCCACTCCCGTCGGTACTGGCCATGACAACGGGTAGGGAACAGATAATGTTTGAAAAATCATGTTGTATTTTTTAAATTATTAAAATTCGAAAAAATACGTATTTGAGGTAATACCACATTTCAAGTAACAATAAAAAATGTTTGTTGGATATTAATTGGATCATTGTTTTAATATGATTAAATTAATTGGAATCCAATTAAAATTAAAACACTCTATCAAGAATAAATTCGTAATTCCCTCGGAAGAATTAGTCATAATGAATATGATTCATAATGATTAATTAAAATTTGAATATGAGGTGGAGTATCAAATAAGTGACATCCATGGTCTCCCGTCAAGGCAAAGGGTTCTGTCGCCAGAGATAGTATGTAGGAGACGTCTGTCCGAAGTGACAGCTCCTGCATACAAGCCATTTGGATCGGGCTCTTTGCTTCTCGAAATAGTAAGGACGTATGCATAGTGACCCAAATATGGAGTCCTCATATTATTGGGGCCATATTGGATTGCGCATAGCGAGCTGTATTCCTGTTGACGGTTGGTTCAATTAATGACGGGTCAACATCACCTTAGAGGTGATGGGCCCGGGTGTTAAAGATCGAATTGGGAGATGCAAGTTGGACTTACAAGGCGGATGGAGTTCCCGCTTCTTTTATCTGAGTTGTAAGTTCTCATATAATTGGGATGTGACAAAGATAAAAAAGGAGATCCTAGATCTTGCTAGAGATATAATGGTAAGTATATTTCTTACATTAAAAATGACTAAGGGAATGAACTTTCAGTGTTGACAAGGCAAGACAACTTTGATATAAAGTTCCTAAGTCAAAGTAATATATATATTTATATATTTATGCAAATTTCTTATTTCAGATAATCCTCATTAAACCCTCTCAGTACTATACTCAATAATAACCAGTAAAATATCATGGATTGGATCCATGATCAAGATATTATACTTGCAGTTGGACACATATTATATGTGGTGGCAGTGTGCAAGTTTCCTCATAATAATGAGGAATGACAATTAAATAGACAATAAGACAACAACCTAGGGTTTGTATGTCTCTATAGTCTTGATCTCTCATCGAATGTACTTTGGAAGTGACATGTCGACGATGATCGTAATTGTCAAACAATCCTTATAAAATCTAAGAAAGATGTTCTGGCATACATACATGCTCTCAACATTTAATCGAGAATGACATGGTTCACTGCATCATGCAGAATGGTGGCTCTATAAGAGATGATGTATTCAAATATTTGAGTACCTACCTGAACCTAAGTCTATAAGAGTTAAGATGTATGTAGATATTATGAGTGTCATCATTCTACTATCTATACTCTAGTCATTCATGAAGCTTCATAATACTCATATTGTATGAATTGAATGGAGCATGTATAAATGTTGAATTTCTCTTATATTGAAATCTTTTGAATTCAACATAAGAGAACCTTTGTCTTAAGCAATGGTTGTCTACAGATCAAAGGGAGCGCAGTGGAAGCATGGGTCGGATCCAAGTTAGAAGGAAAGTCAAAGAGTTGACTGTACTTCTATGGTTTCCACACATATGACATCCAAAGAGTTAGATAAATGTCAATACTGGAATAAGCCGATGTATTGATAGTATGACTATCAAGTCTATCTTGGATCCTTAAAGAAGGATCCAGATAGTGCATCAGAATAATCTACATCTACATATAATCATTGGAATTGACTTTCTTATTGGATAAGATAAAAGTCTAATAATTGTATCTCATTCTTCTAATAACATTTGCAATTGGTCGCATATGTTTTAGAAGACTAGAAGGTTTAATAGTCATCCACATGGGTATTGATGCAATTGTTGCAACAATTTCTGTTGGATAGATAGACTTCATATTTTCAGTGGGAGAGCCCTTAGTCTTGGAGAATGTTTATACTACCTAGATATTAGAAAACACTCATAGTTTATTTCTAAATGTTGGAAATAAACATGAATTCTGGAATAGACCTATCATAAAGAGTTATGATGGATATATTTCAGATAGTATTTTGATAGCTGGAGGACTCTACTAAATTAGAAATTAATGAATGGTTCATTAGCATTTCTAATACTGAAAATTAAACCTTAAAAGATCAATAGGAGGATGAAGATCGTTTGACAATGATTTGGCATCAAACCTTGGACATATGTCTGTTGATGAGATCAATAGACTAGTAAGAGATTAACTTTAGAATATCTAAAATCTCAAATCTTACATACTTGTGAATATTGTATTCAAAGTAAAAATTATCCAATGCACCCTTCTCTGGGTATGGTGTAAGATGTCAAGGTATTCAAGATCTCATACATATTGATGTATGTGGATCATCTGTGTCATACTAAACATTGATGATATGTGATATCATTCGATGATTGTAATATGAGATTTCTTCCCTTCAACTTAGAAACCTTTGAAATGTTCAAAGATTTCACAATTTTTGTTTAGAACCAAAGTTTGAAGAAGATGAAATGAATTTGATCTAACCTAGGTAGCAAATACCTATTAGATGAATTCAAAGAATACCTTATAGAGAAAGGAATATCATTCCTATCTCAATCCTCCTAATACACCTAAACTCAATGGAGTTGTAGGGAGATACAATTAGATCATGTGTGACATGATTTGATCAATGATGAATATTAGCATAATTACCTCTTAGTTTCCAAGCTATATATGTAGTAGAGACTTCAATATATATCCTTAAAAAAAGGTTCCATGCTAGTATGCTGGAATCATGCATCAGAGAGTGCTACTTCATTAGGAAAATACATGATGGTATTGGATACCTACTTTATGACGTTGAGATTCTTAAAAGTTCTCATCTCTAAGGATATGATTCTTAGAGGATGACACTCTTGAGAATCAAGATGAAAAATGAAGTGAAGGAACTCATTTAATCTTGAGAAGATAATGAGGCTCATGAAATGGGAAAACTAAAAGGACAATTAAAATGAAACACTAATACCTCATCAAATGAGTTTGAGGATGGATTCCATGTGTCAGTTAGATGATCTTACTTCATGTGATGAAGCTTCTAATCATCATGACATGGAAAGATGGATTTTAGCAATAAAGTATTTGGTAGACTTCATATACAAGTGTTGTATATGGTCCCTTGAGGATCCACCTATATGGGCAAGGCCTGTTAAGGTGTAAATGGATCTTCAAGAGAAAGAGGGTACCTGATGAGAAGTTACAAACCTTCAAAGCACGGCTCATAGCCATGAGCTACACACCGAAGAGAAGACATTGTCGAGTCCGATATTTGCTTCTTAAGAAGATGTGTTTCTTTTGTTCGTGCTTAAAAATAATGATTTGATTTGTCGTTCGTTGTAGGCGGCAATTAGAATCGGTCAAGAAAATAACCACACAAAATATTCGTCAATTTTAATTAATGCAGTTTTATGTTTATTTTACTTGGGCAGGTCCCAAGGTTGATCACAAGGAGGCAAAGGAACAACCTAGAATTATGTCTATCAAAATTCGTGTGCGATTTTTGAGGCGTTTTTTTGTAATTTTTAATGCAATAAAGGATGCAAAATGTAATTTTGGTCTATTTTAGGGACTAAAATGTAAATTACGCTCAAATGTTGTCTAACAATATGAAACTTGGCCACGATGTAAAATATGATGAAATGAATGCGCTGTAATTTTTTTTGGAAATTTTGGATGCAATATGATTTTTTTATGAATTTTTAAATGTAAAAAATGATTTTCAATATTTAATTATAATAAATATTAAACTTAATTATTTTCAAGGAATAAAATTATCTAGATCTATCACTAGGTAATGGACCTTAGAAAAATCCTAAACCTCGAAAATACTAATTTTAATACCTATTAAAAATCAAACACTGAAATATGAAAATGATTTTTACAGAGCAAAGTATGCATGCAAATGCAATTCTTTTTGGGCACAATGTCAAGCACCATTAATTCTACAATATGTGATTTTTTGGAATTTTTAGAGCAACGGTTAATCAAATACAAACTTCAGAGCACAAACTAGGCAAAATATGCAACTTTTGACAATGTAATAATTATTAATTAATCATTAATCATAAAAATGTCTACAACATGTCAAACTGTAGAGAATAAATGGAAGAACATCATGCTATTTTTGAATAATAAAATAATATATTAGAGATTTAAAACAAAGGGGGGATACAGGGGCATGAATGCAAGATGTAAATAATTTAAAAAATATAGAAATTGCAGAGTGGGGGCCTAGATGTAATTACCGAGAGTTCTGAGGGAGTGATTAAGCCAAAAATAGGAGGTCTTAAGTTCAACACAAAGCGTGACCTCAGGCGGTGTATTGACCACACTAAATCTGAACTAAAATCAACAATTAACCCACACTAAAGATCAATAAATTAGAAATAATGTGGAGTCAAAATTTATTTTTAACTCTGCACAAATGATGTAAAGGGCAAGTATGCAGAGAGTTCGAATACAGGGAGCAAACATGGTAGTTCAAAATAACGTGCTCAAGTGACTGTGTGTGATGTGTCTACACTAAGCAAGCAATCAAAGGGTATTTTTTTGTGGGTTTTTAATTTTTAATTTTTTTATTATAATTTAATTTTTAATTTTGTGTTTTGCTTTTTAATTTTCTGATTTTTATAATTTTATATTTTATATATATATTTTTTAATATTGGAATTTAAAAGCAAAGTAATAAAAGGCAGATGAAGTATTTATAAAAATATGCAAAAATAGCCAAAAATTCAGAAATAAAATGTTTTTGATATTTTTAGGATTTTTACTGTTTTTGTGATTTTTGGGAATTTTTCAAAGTGTTTTTGGTATTTTTAAATACTGAAATAAGGGAAAACAGTGGAAATGTGCTAACTATAAGGAAAATGGAAATTAAAAATAGCAAACATCAACCAAATTTTTTCACACTAATTTTCAAATAAAGAGAATAAAATATGGAGTAAACAGAAACTGAGTTTGTGATTTTTGGATTTTTCGTTGATTATATATATTTTTTTGAAGTTTTTAAATGTTTTAAAATTTTTAGTGTTTTTCTTTTGAGATTTTTAATGATTTTTGGACTAACACTAAAATATAGTAAAATAAACACTAGGGAAATTTTTTAGAATTTTTCAAGGTGTTTTAAATATTTTTTTGGCATTTTCTAAACTAAACAGTGGATAAAAACCATGTTTTTGATTTTTAATAAATATAAAAATAAAATAAAATCAAAAGTAAAATTAGGGCGTCAAAATACAAGTATCCAGGAGCTTAAGTCTATTTTTGTGGAATTTTTGGACTTAAAAATGATATGTTAAATAATGACAACAAGCATCCAAACAATTAACAGGCCTGGGAAGGGTATATCTGCAAATACTCAAACTACCAGGGGCACTGTCGCAAAATTCCCACAAAATATTCAACGTAATAAAATAGTTCCTATACTAAATGCTAAATGCTAGACCCGCAAGGATGGACCTGCAAAATTGCCAAGGTCACGCGCACTGTGCACGTGACCTGACAAGGACCTCTTTGCAATATTACAAAGTCCGGGGGCTGAATGCAAATTACTCTAAAAATATACAACGTGACAAAATACTTAATGGACTAAAAGCTAAAACCAAAAACTATAAGGGCCTTTCCCACAAAATGTCCACGCGCACGTGCCACGCACGTGCGCTGGGCTGGCAAGGGTTAAAATGCAAATAAGAAAACTGCAGGGGATTTTTAGCAAAATTTACAAAAGTTTACACGGCAAATGAAAGTTTGAGTCCTATTAAAATATTACAAAAACTGCAAGGGTGAAAATTGCAAAAATACCCAAGCAGGCGGGCGATCGGACGGTGTGGCTTCCGCCACTAATCCACGTGTCAGCTCCTAAGCGCCCGATGCCTCTTCGCGATCCAGCGGCCACGATCAAAAGTTGATGACGATCGAACGACGTGGAGCGCCTTGGATCAAACGGCGAGGGAGAGGATCTGGGGCGCCATCACGATCCGACGACAGAGAGTAGCTGACGAAGAACGCAGAAGAACTTCGCCGTGGCGAAGTTCCTCCTGCCTTGCCGCACTTCCCAGGCGTCCTTAGCTGCTCCAAAACGGGCCCTGGGACCTCCTGCGGTGGTCCTCTACTGGCTGGCGGCAACAAAATGGCCCGTCGTCCACCGGAGCCCCCTCCCGCCGACAGAGTCGAGGAAGTAGCTCAAGGTGGTTCCGGCGCCTCCCAGAACTCGCCCTCCAGGCGAACTTCGAGCTCCTGGACCTGCACAAGAAAATGGTGATATGACCGGGGGCAAATTGCCCCGATCACGTGGCGCAATGGAGTGGCGGTGTGCTGAGACGGCGCGAAGAATAGCGGTGGCCGGAGATGTCTCCGGCGACTGTCGATTTAGCGAATCGACGCGCGAATGAGATGGAAAAACGGGGGAAACGAAGCGGGGAATGCGAGGAATGAAATGACGATTAAAAACTAAGGGATAACACGGCCTCGAGCCCAGGTCAGGTGAGGGAGGGGGTACCTCGACGGCTTGGCCGGAGGTTGACTGGAACACGCCCAAACGTAGCCGGTCCACCGCCCTAACGAGAGCTCCACGGAGCTGTCATCTCCAGGAACTCCTAGCAAGGTCAAGGGGGGAGGTTTGGATGGAATTTGCGGTTCGAATTTTCAAATCAGGTCAAGGGGTCGGTTTTAAGGGGTTGACGAAGGTGGCTCCTTGATCGAGGAAGAATGGGCGATTCAATGATCCTCTGCCCGAGATAATCACTGGGCGAGGTAGCTGGATGGTAGGGGCGCAACTTTGCAGAAGATCTCGAACTCAAAGGATGAAGGGGAGCCCGCGAAAAACCCAAGAAAAAGGGCACTCGCACATGTCCAGAAGGCCAAGACCTGGGGTCAGGAAGTTGACCCCCGGTCAACGGACGGCGTGGCCTGATTGGGCCACGTCATCCGCAAAAAGACAAAAATTAAATAAAACTTTGTAAATTAAATTAAAAATAGTAAATGATTTAATTAATTTTAGGTTATTTAATGAAAAGTGTTATTTTTTATAAATTATTTTATGGCAATTTTTAATTATTTTTATGAGGCTTATTTTTACAAATTACTTTTATAGCCCTATATAGGTATACTATCTATATACTTCATTGCTTTATTTTATTTTGTGTATTTTAATTTTATTATTTTTATTTATTTTTTCATAAAATTATAAGATACTTTTATATACACAAATACATTTTTATTTTATTTTTCTGATTTATTTTGTCTATTCAATAAAATAGAAGTGTATTTTATATAGGTATAAGTATAGGTAGTATACCTATGTATGTTTATTTTTATTTTTATTTTTCTTTGCATTATTATTCTAATTTTAATGCACATAGTTATTATAAGTGATATTTACATAATTATAAAAATATAAAAGTACAAAAATAATGAATAAAGAATAAATTGAATACTTTATTCAGTACAGGTATACAATGTGGGTCCAAAACTCAACTTTCAAACCGTAGCTCCGCCAAATGCGAAACCACCACCATTGGATAGATTATTTTATTCTATATACAATTAAAGGTGAGTATGCTGCATTTGGAGTTGTCATTTGTGAGATACGGGTCTGGGAAGTTGGGATTTTAGATTTTTATTCAGACCATAACTTTTTATCTGTACATTATTTTTCAGTGAAATCCATTTTATATTTTTCTTTATGAAATTATCTACAACTTTCATATACAAAGTTTCTTTATTTGATGAATAAAAAGTGGAACCAAAAATAGGTCCCAAAATGAATAAAGAATGAATAAAGAGTATAGGTATTTACACTGTATTTTGGCCCTTATCTCCCCCTACTTTATTCCTGGTCGACCTATTCATCAAGATGCCTAGGTCTCGGGGGTTTTGGGTCATAAAATATTTACAATATTTTATTCTTTTTCTTTTCTTTTATTTATTCTATAATTTTGGCTTTAATTACCGTATTTTATACACTAATATGATGCACATGCATGAATGTTAAGATGCTCTATTTAATGCTATTTATAGGCATTTGCTAGGGTTTTTGGTGCCAAAATGATAGAATAAAGATGATGAAATGTGGATTCATCAGGGAGCAAATGCAAAATTTCCAAGGGAGCACGTGCTGCGCACATGCTCCTTGGTCAGCGGGGGTGGATGCATGAATATGCTAACTTGTAGGGGCTTCTTGCAAATTATTATCTGACGAGTCCGATATTCATTTGTTAAGAAGATGATTTTATCGGCCGTGCATAACAAATAATTTAATTTGTGTCGTTCGTTGTAGGCGGCAATTAGAATTGGTCAAGAAAATAACCACACAAAAATATTTGTCAATTTTGATCAATGTGGTTTTATGTTTATTTTACTTGGGCAAATCCCAAGGTCGATCACAAGGAGGCAAAGGAACAACCTAGAATTATGTCTATCAAAATTCATGCGTGGTTTTCGAGGCGGTCTTTTTTTTGGAATTTTTAATGCAATAAGGGATGCAAAATGCAATTTCGGCCTATTCTAGGGACTAAAATATAAAATTAATAAAACGATGTCCGAAAAATATGAAACTTGGCTATAATGCAAAATTTGATGAAATGAATGCACTGTATTTTTTTTTGGAATTTTTGGATGCAATATGATTTTTTTATGGATTTTCAAATGCAAAAAGAATGAATTTCAATATATAATTATAATAAATATTAAACCTAATTATTTTCAAAGAATAAAATTATCTAAGATCTATTACTAGGTAACAGACCTCAGAAAAAATCCTAAACCTAGAAAATACTAGTTTCAATACCTATTAAAAATCAAACACTAAAATATACAAAATGATTTTTACAGGACAAATTATGCATGCAAATGCGATTCTTTTTAGACACGATGTCAAGCACAATCAATTCTACAATATGTGATTTTTTGAGAATTTTTAGAGCAATGATTAATCCACGACAAGTTTAAGAGCACAAAATGGGCAAAATACACAATTTTTACAAAATAAATAATTATTAATTAACCATCGATCGCAAAATTATTCACAATATCTCGAAACGTAGAGAATTAATTGAGGAATAAAGTGCTAATTTTGGATAATTAAATAATGTAATAAAGAGGTTCGAAATTAAGAGGGAGTACAGGGTATTTCTGCAAAATAAGTATTTAAAATGAACATGAAAATGCAAAGGGGACCTACTTGCAATTAACGATACTGGTGAGGGTGAAGCTGCAAAATTTCCAAGGGAGCACGTGCGACGCACGTGCTCCTTGGGTGTTTGGACTACTGCGTGATATGGAGGAATGCCGAGGGATCCTTGGCAATTTGCCCACGAGGCACGTGCTGAGCAGTTGACCCCAAGGCACTCCTGCTGTTGACGTCCCCCACCCCACGTGCGCGACACGTGGTGGGGTCTTGGGCTTGACGCCCGGTGGCGATAGCGACTGAGGGCAAGGTCGAGGCGGGCCGACCACAGTGGAGGAAAATCGGCGAGCTCCTGGAGGCTGGCGATGGAGAAGCGGAAGCTCAACGGTGGTCGGAGACGTTGTCGCGGAGGCATTGCGGAGGTGTTGAGGTTGATGGCTTGACGCCAAGGCGGAGTCGTGTCGGAGAAGGCAAAGGCGAAGGCGGAGGTTGTCGACGTTCGATGGAGATGACATTGAAGTCGTCAGTCGGTGGCTCGAGCACGAAGCATGGAGTTGGGCAATACAGCCTTGCGGTGCTATGACGAGGAGCGGAGCACCCTCAAACCTCGCCGGCGAAGGATAGCACCAAGGCGCTGTCACCACCTTGGGCTTCTGACTTGATGCGTATCCAGCAGGTGGCGATGAGGGTCGCGGCGGCGAAGGTTTTATAGGGCTTGAGGGCGTGGCCGTCGATGGAATTTCCTGTGGACGAAGGGATTTGACGAGAGAATTCGAGAGATTCGGGGATGATCTTGGCGAGATCATGGTGACGGAGATGCTTAGCCATGGATGGAAGGTCGGCGGCGATATTCGCGCGGGGGGGGGGGGGGGGGATACGCGGCGGAGGGTGGCAGCGCCATTTTGGGAAAGGGCTCGGAGGAGGATGATGACCCCTGGCCATCCGATCGGCCGAGATTGGGCTGCCAGATGCGAGCCACATGGATTAAAGAGCCAAAAATGGTTGACACATGGCGGCCCCAGGGGCTGCCACGTGTCAGCACCACAAAAATTCAGAAATTAAATCCTTTGTAAAATACAAAATAAATAGCAAAATGGCCTCGGAAAAAAGTTTCTTCACAAAAATTGTTCGTCTCGATGAGATCTAACTTTCATGAAGACATCAAAACCAAAATCGATCAATTGCAAAAAGTGATATTTTTTGGGGTATCCCATGTACATAGAATGGGTTTTATAATTTTTATGTCATTTTAAATCAGATAAAAATCCATAAAAAATATTATAAAATCCGAGATAAATAATTACACAATAATCTAATTTTTTTGGATTTTTATTAATTAAGAAAAATAAGAAATAAAATAAAACATGAAAAAGACCAATTTTGTACAAGTGGTTAATGAAGACTCAGACCAATTTGTTTCTTTGATTTCAAGCTCAATTTGGATTTGGATTTTTGTGCATTTTAATAAACTTTTATCAGAGAAGAAAAATCAAAAAGAAAAGAATTAAAATAGATTGATTATATACATAAAATATCCGGTCAAAATCAGCTAAAATACACAAGGTACAAAAGAGGCCCAAAACCCAACTTTCACATATGAGCTCCGATTCACTTGAACTGGTCTTGTTTTGAAGGTAATTGAATGTACATTAGTTCAAAAGTGAGTAGGATTAAAACAGACATTAGATGAGGAAGATATGAGGTTTTTAGTTCGGAAATCCTGAAATTAGGGTTTGGGTTTTTGGTCCATTTATTTGAGATAGTGATTTTTTTTTATTTTTCATTTATTCTTGTTAGTGATGTGTACACAGTGGAGGTGTTTTGGTCATTCGGAGTTAGCATGAATGAGTTAAAAATCAGGGAAGTTAGGCTATTTACAGGTCATTTTTGGCTTGGATTTTTGGCTTCTTATTTTGTGCAGAAATTAGTGCTAAAATACAATTCTTATGAAAACATGCATGAATGCTAATTATGCAGAATAGATGCGGAAATGCTGTTGATTTTGAGGGATTTGAGCTTAATAAATGAGACTTAGAGTGATGAATCCGAGATTCATCATCCCCCTATACTTAAACCATGCTCGTCCCTGAGCATTAAAAAGAAATACCATGAGGTGAAATGAGATTGGGTTCCATACCAAGACAATGTGCTGAAGGTGAAAATGAACTAGACTCGACCTTTGGATTAATAGTTTGGCGGAACTTCTGTGAGACTTAGAATTTTAAAATCAACAGCCCTCAAGTTCTACACATCATTGCTACAGTTTCGGCTCAGAAGTCATCTTAGATCAATCCTCTTCCCAAAGTATACCCTATGAACATTGAACAACCGACTCATGTGTGTGAAAGGTTTTAGCTCTTCCCATCCAGAATGCCGGACTACCATGCTCCTCTCCTCTCCAGTAACTCGTCCTCGGGGAGTCATGTATTTGCTTCTAAGGTCTGTCGCGCTGTGTTCACAATCGAATTGGGGGTGAAGATAGAAGAAGGGGAAAAGAACGGGAGGGTGGCCAGTGTAGTCACCTCTCCTTGTGAAGCTGGCTAGTGTAGCCGAGTCTCCACCAAGATCTGCAGGTTTTCTTGAAGCTTGGACCTTTTTGGTCAGATTTTATTTGGTAGAATGCTTCTTTGTATTTGAAATTTTTGGTGGTTATGCTTGGATCTTGTTTTGCCCCTACGGATATAGAATCTTTTTGTTCTGTACATTTTTTGGGGTCTTAGACAAAATTGTGCCCAACCGTCCATCCCTTTTCCGAAGCTTTATTTCAACCCGTACTCCGGTCTTTAGATTTCCACGCTACCAGAAAAGAAACTCACACAGTCTTCCAACATCCCGCCTGAGTTGAGCTAAGTGCATAGTGCGAGAGTACAAATAATTCCCTATTCCAGAGTTGTACCCAGAATGAAGAGACCAGGTTAGACACTAAGAGTCAAACGCTGCACATTGTCATGTGGAACTCAAAGAATTAAGTCAAAGACCTGAAGTTTCTAAAATCCTATTTCTAGGTGAAGTTCCACTAAAAATTAGGTGGATTAAGGTCAAGTCCAGACCACTCTCGGTTTTGGCTCATAACTCGGTTCAGAACCCAATGGCTTTTCACAGATGCAAATGAATGCGATGTTGGATGAAGTGCGGGTGTGTGAAATATAGACACATTTTTTTAATTTATTTTTTTGATTTTTATGCAAGGGATTTTTGAGTTTGTTTTCAATGCAAAAAAGAATAAGCCATTTTTTTTCAAAAATTTTGGGCACAGTCAGTGTTAATAGCAAATGTTTTTTCTTTTCTTTTGTTTTTTTGAATTAATACCCACCCCGTAAATACATATAGACTTACGCGAAAGTACGAGATATGGGTAAAATATATACAAAGTATATATACAGACCCCCTATAATTAGTGAGTGTTGTGTCCTCAGAGCACAAGAAGCGTAAAGAAGACATAGCTCGGGCTAAGCGTAAGAGAGTAAAAAATTGATATACAATGGTCCATCCCCTATACTTAGACTGTGAATAGTCTAAGTATAGAAGAAGAGTGCAAAAAGAGGCAGTCAGGATATGTAAATGGGGAGAGTATATACATGTGGTTGTCGGTTCCCCCTATACTTAGGCTCTGGTCAGCCTAAGTATAAGAGAAAGGTGGAAATGGAGCGATCAGGAGAAGGAGTGTGATGCGGGAAAATGGTATATACAGATGGCATCGATCCCCCCTATACTTAGGCCTTGGTCTAAGTAGAGGAAGAAGCTGTACAAGGAGACCGATGTGGTCGGGAGGGAGGGTGGGTAGCCGATGATTAAGGCGGTTTTTGACTGATCGTTTTGTGAGCCTGTGATGGAAGATCGGTATAACGAGACGAAGATGAAGCATATGATTCCCAACTATTATCAGTGTCATCCTCAGAAAAATCATGATGGATAGTAAATGAAACATTTGAGTTAAATGAAAGATATCCATCATCAGAATTATCCTCAGAGGAGTAGTATTTGAAAGTGGACACACTCCAGATATTCATGTCTTTTTGTTTCTTCAATTGTTTTCTCAAAATTCGTTCCTTTTTGGGATCAAGTGGTTTGTCCTCAGACGAATACTTAGAAGCACCTATTTCAGTAAGCTCATAAGAATTAATTCTGGTGTACTTGTAGAGGGCAGGAGCATCAGCTTTGGATGAATAGTAGTTAGGAACGGGAGTTGTCCAACGAGAATTGAATTGTGGATCCTTGCGAAGATATGGCTTTAGATCTACTGAACAGACTTCACTCATGTAGACTACCTTTTCCAGATCTGATGAGAGATCATCAGTTGATTCCTCTTCCGAAAGGTCAAAGGTGACTTTCTTTTTCTTGCTTCGTGAAGGTGTCGGTTCACTTGAGTATCCAGATGAATAGTCATTAGAATTCTTCTCCTTGGTCGGTGTTCGTCCTGCGTGTTTGTTCTTAGTTTTCTGAATGTTGGTGCACTCTCGATTTGGGATGATTTGGTCAAGATACTCAGAGAACGTTTCTCCTGGGTGCGACCATGCATATGTCTCAGGATCATAGAAGAGAGACTTGTCTATTTTGAGATCTGCGGGAATTGAAATACTGGGGAGAGTTTCTGCATGTTCATTCTCAATTGATTTGACATTGGAGCATTCCTGCGTCAAGTTGATGTGATCCATGTAGTCAGAATAGGTTGAACCAGGGTGTGCCCATGCATAAGTCTCCGGATCATATGATTCATATACTCGATTCTCCATGGTGAGAGCATCTGGGAATGGAGCAGGGGGGAGATTCTCTAAACCAATAGTCTCATCAACAACCGCTATCTCAGGTGTAACAGCGGGGTAGGGCTCTTCTACTGCTTCATGGTTACGACTGTCAGGGACTTCGTGGGTTGTCTCAGAAAATCATGATTCCTCAAAGACTGGGTCAGATCGAAGTGCTTTCCATGCTGTGAAATTGATTTCCCGAGTCTCACAATCAATAATTGCCTTAGCCAATGCTAAGAATGGCTTTCCAAGAATAATTGGAGACTGGGTCAATTCTCCTTGATGCTCAATATCAATGATCGTGAATTCTACTTTGAGCGGAGCACCTTGGAATTTCATGATGACAGAAATGATTCCTCTCGACGGCTTTATTGATCGGTCTGCCAATTGAACAATATCTCATATCTTCCGAATCGATCCGAGTTTGAGTTCGTGAAATAAGAGGTCGGGAGGATATTGATCGGTGAATCGTCATCAATCCGAGCATGGGTGAAAATGGTGTCTTTGATTTCACAGTCAAATCTGGGTAACCGCTTCACTATGCGGCTCTAAGTTATTCTCCTCAACACCAAGGAGGAGGCCATTGACAAGATATGTCTTTCAGTCTTATCCTTCCCGACTTTTTCGTCATTAATTTGTCCATTACGAATTCTTTAAAGTCGGGGAAGTGTTCAATGGCCTGTATAAAGGGAAGTTCAAACATCAATCTTTTTTCCATTGCTTCCCGTAAAGAAGGATCTAAAATTTTCAGATTTTCTTCAGTCTCTATTTTTATAAAATTTTCTGGATTTTTGATTTTTTTGGTGTTTTTGAATATTCCATTTTTTGGTATTTTCTGTGTGGTGTGGTGATGTGGTGTGTTCCTCAGGTGAGAAGGGGCTTTGATGTTCAGATTACGAGTCAGAGGCATAGTCATTTCTAGGAAAATGATATGCAGAAGTGTTGATGTCAGAATCATCCCTAGGTCTCTGAATATCCTCAAAATTTTTAGCATGAGATCCAATCATTTCCTCATTCATTTTTATGTCTGAGCTCCCAGACAGTGAAATTAATCGGTCGACAAATTTTAGAAATCTGTCCTCCATTAATTTGAATCTTTTATTTATCCTTGAAATATCATCCTCAAAATTTTGTTTATGATCAATCATGGGAGCAGTCAGTTTGTGTTCAATGATTTCATCTTCCATTTTCCTGTATGTGCTGAGAGGAGAATTTCTTTGAATATCTGATATATGATCATTATTTTCTGAAATTTTCTTCTCGAAAATCATGGAAGGAGGCTGCTCAGTGGAAGGATTTCGCAGGAATGTGTAGGTCTCGTACTCAACATGCCGTGACTTAGGCATGTAATCCTGGTTTGAGTAGAGTCTACTTCCATAGTCATGATTGATCGTATCCTCGAATAATGGAGTCATACATGGTATATATGTGTCAATATCACCAGTTTGGTCCTCTGTATGTATAGGCTGATCAGATGAGTGATATTCAGGTTGGTCAATAGAGATTTGATCGTTGCGGTCAATCCAACTCTGATGATCATTAAGTGCGGGTCTCTCCATCTGGATTTGGTTTCTCGACCAGTCATGAGATTCAAAAGTAATTTTATATTGCATTGATTCATTTGTGAGAAACCGAGAATAAGAAGGTTCAGTCCAAGATGGTAGGTGGTCATGTGTGGTTGAATGGTTCGAGGAGGAATTCAATGAGGGGGGCGA
Source organism: Ottelia alismoides (assembly GCA_037367405.1). Taxonomy (NCBI): domain Eukaryota; kingdom Viridiplantae; phylum Streptophyta; class Magnoliopsida; order Alismatales; family Hydrocharitaceae; genus Ottelia; species Ottelia alismoides. Next base: position 872,836 of record JAZKJV010005621.1, read on the forward strand.
ATTCATTCGCGGGTGGAAATCTCTCGCAAATGTTGGAAGATTATTGAAAGAAGAGGGTCCAGTCGATTTGGGCCTAACCGAGACAAATTCATTTTTATAGTATAGCTTCGATGGATTTTTAGATAAATGTTCGGCCAATTTTGAAAGATCTGAAAAAAATGATGGATTGGGTCTGTAATGTTTTGGAAAAAGTTCCATGATGAGAATCAAGAAAGTTATTACACGGGATAGTCAAGAGAAATTTTATCAAATATGCGGCTTTTGATCTTCGATATCGGTTGGCGCACACCAATGCAAACACAAATCAAACTCCAGGTTCATCAACTCACACAATGAAGCCGTAAGAGTTCGACTATTATCTTTTCAATTTTAATTGGTGACAAAACAATCTTAAAAAATAATTAAGCGAGCTGTTAGGTGCCGAAATTTTCATAATGACTGGCCCAAATTCTTACGACTAGTTGCACCTACTTTCAACCAGTATGGGAGTAAGTACGGATGGTAGAACGGCTACCCGTTACTTGAGGACGGAGCCTTACGCAATGTCCTCTAAACCACCCACTCTGCTAAGGAAATCCAGACCGTTTACTGGCTACCTGTAGATCCTCACTAAGGAGTAGCTAATCATTTTTGGCAGAATCAGTAGTCAATATGAAAATCCGGGTTTGGGCTCTAGTCTTAATTGTCGTCTCTCGCTCACTCAAAAAAATAAAAGCATCCAAGGTCGGGGTTGCTCTCCCGCAGAAATTCTTGATTTTATGGTTTATTTTGACCGGCTATATTTAGCAGTCCCAATTTTAATTAGGTGATCATTGAAAATTTTAAATGAGCACAAATATACGTCTACCGTCCAATCCCAATTTTCATTAGAGTTGTGTGATAAAACAAGAGGGAGAAGTTCGAGAAAAGCCGATGCATGCGAAAACAATGATGTATGATCAGTTAGAAGACTTACAGTGAATCCACGCAATCTCCATGTGGGATGCAATACAGAATTAAAAAAATATTCTAAATGAATGCAAGCCGATGAAAAACCGCACCTAAGCAGAAAGTTCTATTAGCGGGAAAGAATTGAGTTAAATTTTGACTAAATTGAACGATCTATGTGTGTCTCAGTTACTGTGAAGTGTGGCTTAAGTCCTACGAGCACAATAAAAAATGCTCTAAGAGTCGTATGTGCAGGTCTATCCTAATCGCCACTCAAGTCGGGCCCCACCCTCACCGAAGAGTGAAACAAGCCACGACACACCACAGATAGAGTTCAAGGTCTTTTTACACACGCGAGAGTCCAAACGGACACTGCTATAAACGAACAATTAATACAGAAATTAAAATTGCAGAAATAAAAAAAACTAGACTCTACACACTCTCACGACTCAACTCGATCTTAATTTAATTGCGATTTTTCGGATGTCGGTGAAGATGCTTCGATTTCTTGAAAAACCGCTCCACGTACGTCGGGTACCTAGCAAGAAAAATAAGAGAGAATGTAAGAGATTGACTCAAAAATAAGTCAAAAATTAAATAAGAGAAATAAATGCTGAAAAATAAAATAAGAGAAATAAATACAAAAAAATGGAATTTACAATGAAAAATTCGGGGGTCAAACTACCCTAATGCGGAAAACCGAACAAAAATTTTTAAGACAAAAATTTAAGCCATTTGCCTCCCTGGCAACGACGCCATCTGAGTAGTCCGATATCCGTTTGTTAAGAAGATGTTTTTATCGGTCGTGCGTAAAAAATAATTTAATTTGTGTCATTCGTGGTAGGCGACAATCGGAATCGGTCAAGAAAATAACCACACAAAAATATTCGTCAATTTTGATCAATGTGGTTTTATGTTTTTTTTACTTGAGCAAGTCCAAAGGTCGATCACAATGAGGCAAAGGAACAACCTAGAATTATGTCTATCAAAATTCATGCATGGTTTTCGAGGTGGTCTTTTTTTAGAATTTTTTATGCAATAAGGGATGTAAAATGCAATTTCGACTTATTTTAGGGACTAAAATATAAAAGTAAATCAAACAATGTCCGAAAAATATGAAACTTGTCCATAATGCAAAATATGATGAAATGAATGCACTGTAATTTTTTTGGAATTTTTGGGTGCAATATAAAATTTTTTTATGGATTTTCAAATACAAATAGAATGAATTTCAATATTTAATTATAATGAATATTAAACCTAATTATTTTCTAAGAATAAAATTATCTAAGATTTATTACTAGGTAACAGACCTCAGAAAAATTCTAGACCTCGAAAATACTAGTTTCAATACCTATTAAAAATCAAACACTAAAATATGCAAAATAATTTTTACAGGACAAATTATGCATGCAAATGCGATTCTTTTTAGGCACGATTTCAAGCACAATCAATTCTACAATATGTGATTTTTCGAGAATTTTCAGGGCAACGGTTTATCCGCGACAAATTTAAGAGCACAAAATGGGCAAAATACAAAATTTTTCACAAAATAAATAATTATTAATTAACCATCGATCGCAAAATTGTTCACAATATGTCGAAATGTAGAGAATTAATTGAGGAACAAAGTGCTAGTTTTGGATAATTAAATAATGCAAAAAAGAGGTTTGAAATTAGGAGGGAGTACAGGGGTATTTCTGCAAAATAAGTATATAAAATGAACATGAAAATACAAAGGGGACCTACTTGCAATTAACGATACTGGTGGGGGCAAGGCTACATAATTTCCAAGGGAGCACGGTGACACACGTGCTCCTTGGGTGTCTGGACTGTTACGTGATATGGAGGAATGGCGGGGGATCCTTGGCAATTTGCCCACGGGGCACGTGCAGAGCACGTGACCCTGAGGCACTCCTACTGTTGACGTCCCCCACCCCACATGTGCGGCACGTGGCGGGGTCTCGGGTTTGACGCTCGGTGGCGATAGAGGCGGAGGGCAAGGCCGAGGCGGGCCGGCCACAACGGAGGATAACTGGCGAGCTCCTAGAGGTTGGCGACGGAGAAGCGAAAGCTCGACGATGGTCGGAGACGTTGTCGCGGAGGCATTGCGGAGGCGTTGAGGTTGATGGCTTGACGCCAAGGCGGAGCCGTGTCGGAGAAGGCAAAGGCAGAGGTTGTCGACGTTCGATGGAGATGACGTTGAAGTCATCAGTTGGTGGCTCGACGGCACAAAGCGCGGAGCTGGGCAGTATGGCCTTGCAGCGCTGCGACGAGGAGCAGAGCACCCTCGGACCTCGCCGGCAAAGGATAGCACCAAGGCGCTGTCACCGCCTTGGGCTTCTGACTTGATGCGTATCCGGCGGGTGGCGATGAGGGTCGCGGTGGCGAAGGTTTTATAGGGCTTGAGGGCGTGGCCGTCGATGGAAGTTCCTGTGGGAGAAAGGATTTGACGAGAGAATTCGAGAGATTAGGGGAGGATCTGGGCGAGATCATGGTGACGGAGATGCTTAGCCATGGATAGAAGGTCGGCGGCGATATTCACGGAGGGGGGGGGGTATGCGGTGGAGGGTGGCGGCGCCATTTTGGGAAAGGGCTCGGAGGAGGACGACGACCCCTGGCCGTCCGATCGGCCGAGATCGGGTGGCCAGATGTGAGCCACGTGCGATGAAGGGAAAGAGGGAAGCACGTGCGTGGCATGTGCCTGCATGCACGTGTTCCGTATGTGCGGTTGGTTTTAATTTTTAATAAAAATGTTATTAAAGAGCCAAAAATGGTTGACACGTGGCGGCCCCAGGGGCCGCCACGTGTCAGCAATACAAAAATTCAGAAATTAAATCCTTTGTAAAATACAAAATAAATAGCAAATGGCCTCAGATCGAAAAAGTTTCTTCACAAAAATTGTTAGTCTCGATGAGATCTACAACTTTCTTGAAGACATCAAAACTAAAATCGATCAATTGCAAAAAATGATATTTTTTGGTGTATCCCATGTACATAGAATACCTTGATTTTTGGGTTTTATAATTATTATGTCATTTTAAACCAGATAAAAATTCGGAAAAAATATGATAAAATCAGAGATAAATAATTACACAATAATCTATTTTTTGGATTTTTATTAATTAAGAAAAAGAAGAAATAAAATAAAACATGAAAAGACTAATTTTGTACAAGTGGTTAATGAAGACTTGGACCCAATTTGTTTCTTTGATTTCAATCTCAATTTGGATTTGGATTTTTGTGCATTTTAATAAAACTTTTATCAAAGAAGACACATCAAAAAGAAAAGAACTAAAATAGATTAATTATATACATAAAATATCCGGTCAAAATCATCTAAAATACACAAGGTACGAAAGAGGAAAAAAAACCCAACTTTCACATATGAGCTCCGATTCACTTGAACTTGGTCTTGTTTTGAAGGTAATTGAATGTACATTAGTTCAAAAGTGAGTAGGATTAAAACAGACATTGGATGAGGAGGATATGAGGTTTTTAGTCCGAAAATCCTGAAATTAGGGTTTGGGTTTTTGGTCCACTTATTTGGGTTAGGGTTTTTTTTTTTGTATTTTTCGTTTATTCTTGTTATTGATGTGTACACAGTGGAGGTGGTTTTGGATCATTCAGAGTTAGCATGAATGAGTTAAAAATCAGGGAAGTTAGGCTATTTACAGGTCATTTTTGGCTTGGATTTTTGGCTTCTTATTTTTGTGCAGAAATTAGTGCTAAAATACAATTCTTATGAAAACATGCATGAATGCTAATTATGCATAATAGATGCGGAAATGCTGTTGATTTTGAGGGATTTGAGCTTAATAAATGAGACTTAGAGTGATGAATCCGAGATTCATCACCTGTGATGAGACTTGCTCTCAATTAACCATGCTTAAACTCATCAGATTATTGCTAACTATAGCTACACAACTTGTCTTTGACATCTTCAAGATGGAAGTCAAGATTGCATTCCTCCACAAATATCTCTTCAAGAATATTCACATGAAGTAGCCCCAGAGATTCATGGTTTACGAAAGCAAGGTGTGCAAGCTAAAGAAACTCCATCTATGGACTCAAAATAAGCTTCTTGTTGTTGGAGCATAAGATTTGATGAAATTATAAATGTTATGATTTCAGATAGAATCTTGATATACCATGTGAAGCTTAGTGGAAGTGCCATTGTGTTCATCGTGTTAAATGTAGATAATATCCTAATCATTTGGAATGATATAAGGATAATAATAAGTATTTTATAGACTGGCTATTCCATACCTTTAGATATGATCTCAAGTATAACTCTTAGATCTAAGGTCTGGAAGTGTTCAGAAGTAAAGAAAAGAGGATATTGGGACTGCCACATTATTGGTACACCTTGGACATTTCCATTTCCTGGAAAATTCCAAGAAATGCTTCTTTTCCTTAAGATATGATACCGACCTATCTAAAAGGGAATAGCACCTTAAGGAGTTGAGGAAGTGAATGAAAAAACTGCCTGCCCTTGTGCATCAGTTATGAGAAGCTGAGTGTATGCTAAATGTGTACAAAAGCCAGACGTCTGCCATGCAGTGGGAGCAGTAAATTGTTATGAATCCCACTATGCAGATAAAACACTTGATTGCGGTAATAACAATGTCTTCAAAGATGACAAGACTCTAGAGAGAGTGATCTCTAATTCTTATCTTCAAGAACTTAAGAATTTATAGATAGTGATCTAAAAGGTCTTAACTGTGGGTACCTTAGAAGATAGAGATCTCCAGGAATAAGGGTATTATGAAAGGATTATGGACAAATTAGTTATAATAAATATTGAAATGTGGTGTCAAAGGACACTATAGCTGAAAAGATTGAGTATTGGTTGCATAAGATGCAACATTCGCATTGGATGCGAGCACTAATACTAGGGGATATGCAAGTGCTATAAATGGACTTGGCATAGTCTCTAGAGAACAGAGTGACCGATCAACTTACCTAGTTATTTTTCTAAATAGCTATGATTGTCACATGAGTGCAGGTTTAAATGATTAGCCCATTAATGGCTCTTTGGGCTAGTTGGAGATTGTTGGACATGCGAGCCCATGTCGAGCCATTACGAAATAATTGTTATTGCAAATATCATTCCCTGATCTGAAATGAAGAATAACTAATTTTTATAATAGATCCCTTAGTACAATTAGTGTTATGTATCATGTCCATCTTGATGATCATGCAACTGTTGATTCATATATTGAATCATGGAGGCTGGTGCTTGAATGAATATCTAAAAAGTTAGATTGAGGACTCATCAAGTACCATCAAATGATTATTAAAAGAGAATCTCCAGCCTGAGTAGGAGATGGCAATCCTTTCTCACTTGGTTGATATCTGACCGACCTCTTGATGCAGGTCCTCTGCATGGGAATAGAGATTCGGAGGTATCAGATTAGTTAGGTCAAAGAGTTGACTTAATGAGATCGAGATAACCAAAGTCATATGTCGTATGTTGTCACACTATAGGCACACATCCTCTGATCAGAGACAAATGTGTTACTATATGTTTGAGTATGTACATTCGTCAGACCAATAGGTTGATGACCTAATCAAGGTCTATACACTTATGCACTGGTGTACATATAAGGGCATATGAGTAATACGATCCCTCAAAGGGATCATACAGGTTCATTACTGAACTGGAAGACATGAGCTCACTCATGAGATATTGGGAAGAATCAAATTCCGTGCACGTTCGTCTCGCATTGGAAGCTTGACTGAATTTGTAGGTTTGATATATACTTTTGGAAAGTATATGATCAACACCTGGGTATGATATATGCTTTTGAAAAGTATATGATCGATACCAACACCCAATAGTCAAATGATAAACTTAATGGTAAAACCCTGAAGGAGACAGTCTAAAAGATCGAAAACTTCAGGTTTATTCTGAGTCTTCCAGTATGTAGGATGTACAAGTATTAGGAATGCCTGAGGGCGATGTGATCATAAACAATTGTATAACCATGATGCTTCCATTTTGAGAGAGTGATGAACGTGTCTGGATTTTAGTGACTCCTCTCATATAGACGCAATCTGATCTTAGTCCAATTGTTGGACATTAATCTGAATGTGATTCAAATGTAATGAGAAGATTAGATTTGCGGGCTTGATTTAATCAAGCATCCACGAGAGGTCCGCAAGATCTGGATTTGAGATGTGACCTCAATATCCAAGTTACTATACGCGGAACAATACAATCGCCCTATCCTTATCTACAAGTATCTGCAGAGAAAGCACATTATCCTTGAAAGAGTTCATGGATAATTTCATTATTGATATATGTATCCGAGCATTGAGAAAAATGGATAATTAAATGTGATTTAATTATAATGAATAATATGAATTTGATTCATATTATAAGGAGAGTTATCTATGATAATTAAATGTGATTTAATTATCAAAGATGTGAATAATGTGAATGTGATTCAAGATTTGGGCACATGAGAATTGAGATCCAAGATAATTAAATGTGATTTAATTATCATGGATAAGAATAATGTGGATATCACTATCCATATTATTCAGGTATATTATAAATGTGATTTATAATATATTAAAGAGAGTATATTATAATTTATATTTATTAATTAATTATTAATGTGAATTGGATTCACATTGGATGATTAATTGAAAATATAATTTACATTTTGTTTTGGGATGTGAATGTGATTCACATTTTTCCAATGGCATGATTGCAATGTTCATAAGATAATTATGAATTATTTTTGTGAAATAATTTACAACAAATTTTGTTGTAAATCTCGGAGATATCATGAGATAATGAGATCTCATGAGATTTTGAGTAGATAGATCCATTCAATCTCAAAGGAGTAGCCATCCCCCCTTTTTAGGGGATATGGTCAATCTTCTCATTATCTCCAAGACTAGTCAAGAGATTTAATTTTGAATTGATTTATATTGATTTATCAATATATATTAATTTAAATTAAATCAATTGTTGTTGTATTTTTTACAACAACATCATGACCATTGAAAGAAACACAAATCAATCTCATCCATAGATTGTATGTTGTCCATGGATTAAGATCCATGGACTCCTAAAACCCTATATACACGTTTATGACAACAACATGTACTGTCTTCCTCTCTCTCTACACACCAAATGCTCTCTCCCTCTCTCTTATGGCCGTCCACCATGGAGCCATAGAGAGAGTCGCCATCGCTGCAGCATTGTCATTATGCTGTCGGAGTATTTGCTCGTGGATCTCTGTCTCCTTTAGTGCACCTCGCTCATGAAGAAGACGTCGGATCTCATGTGACAAGATCACGAGATTTGCCTCTTGGATCATCAATATGGATTGCGAGGAGCACACATCTCATAAACGCGCTCGCAAGTGTTTCCTCCGTCGGATCGGACTTGAGACAGGAGGTCTCTTGATTTAGAGACTCGATCACAACACCGCTTAAATAGGTAACTTTTATACCTATTGCGGTTTAGATGAAACGATCCGAGAAATGTTCTTGGATCACGTGGTTTCATCACATTAAAATTTTTAAATTCCGCTGCATTGAGCAACTAGTACGACTAGTCGCTCCTGATCGCATACGATGTGATCCTCACGCTTACAAGATGCACTTAAGGATCTTCCCATATACTTTAGACTGTCCCTCTTTTGAAGCATTATCGCAACCCACACTCTCCTGTCTTTAGACATCTTTGCTACTAGACAGGTTGGGGAGCACTTCCATCCCTAGACGAGGACAAATGTTTCCACTTGTGCGCATATCATACTGGCAAATCCAATCCCCTCACCACTCCAATTGAGTTGAGCCAAGTGAAAGGTGCAGGTGTTCAATGGGCCATTATCAAAATGAGTCGTGCGTGTGCTCCGAAATACTTTACTTAGGCAGTCAAGAATCCATTGAACTAAGTCTCACAATTCTCAAAGAATTAAGTCAACTAGACCTGAAGTACCTCAATTCCAGCTCCTATAAGGTTCCTGTTATTAGGTAGATTTATGGTTCAACCAAGCTCCAATCTTCGGATTTTACTTTGACTTTTTCAATTATCAAACTCAATCCAAAAAATGTGAATACTATGAAAATGCTATGTACAATGGAGAAAATCTTTTTGTGATGTAGTTTTCAATTTTTTACTTTTTCTGGATTTTTGAAAAAGGTGATGCAAATGCTATCTTTTTTTGTATTTTCTTCAAAAATATTTTGCAAATGTTTTTGTGATTTTTGAAAACAAAAGATTTTGATGAAAATAGGCACAAATATTTACGCGGGGATGCTTCTTATATTTGCAAGAATTGGGTTTTTAAGAATTTATAAGGGATAAATAATCGTTTTTATGGATATGTAAATATAATGTAAATAAAGAATTTTAGTGTGATGTATATATTCCTCAAACTTATTTGAAAATTATTTTACAAACAATTATGAAAACTATAGTCTTAATAATTTTTACAAATAATTTAACAAAAAATTACACATATTTGAAAATCGTTTTACAAAGGTTTTTCGAACACTATATATAGATTTTTCAAAATATTTTTGCAACCATTTTTAAAACCTTTTTCAAATAGTTTTCAGACAATTTTATTTCACACAAAGAAAAGAAGTTTTGACAAACAAAAGATTTTTTACAAAGGTTGAAAAACATTTTACAAAATTTTTTCAAACAGCTTTCAAAAGATATTTCAAAAGGATTCAAACTATTTTCAAACATTTTGCAAAAGTATTTTTGCCCAATTTATTAATCACTGTATACACAAATTTTAAGGAATAATATGCATCTTTTTGTTTTACTGAATTTACTGGGATTTGTGTTGTGTTTTATAAATTATCTTAGCCATAGTTATTTTTAAAAATACGAAAGTACGAGTTATGGCTAAGGTATATACGCAGTATATACGATCCCCTTATACTTAGCTTGAGCTATTTCCTCATAGATTGGAGAGAAAAAGAGAAGGCATAACTCGTACTGAGTATAGAAAAGTCTAAAGAATAACGAATGAGGAAATGAATATATGAATGAGAAGTAGACCATACCCCCATACTTAGGATCAAATAATCCTACGTATACCAGGCTTTACACAAAGCAAGGAGGGTCAAGGGTGGGAATGAATAGATCGTTCTTAGACTGTCTCCCCCTATACTTAGGGGAAGATATCCCTAAGTATAGACAAGAAGAGGAGACATCAGAGAGGATCAAAGAATGAAATCACTCGGGGTGCACACCCCCTACTTAGGATAAAGTACGTCCTAAGTATGGAATATTGACAAGAAGGGGCGGTACACATTTTTTCTTGAATAATGAATTGAAAACAAAAAGAAGGAAAAAAGAAAATAAGAAAATATGAAAGCTTAAAGGAAGAGTTTTTGAGTGGCATTATCTGAGTCTTGTGATGCTGCTACTGTTGTGGATGTATCTTTAGAGCATAGTACTTGGATAGAGTCGACAACAACCAGGAAAGTGTAATGCTCGAGGTAAGGCTCTAGAAGCTATCTATTGACGACAAATGGTTGGACAATCCACCATTTGTCATGCGATAGTAACTGGAGGTAAGGCTTCAGAAGCTAGCTGTTGACGACAAATGGTTGGACAAATGGTTGGAAAGTGTCATGCTCGAGGTAAGGCGTCAGGAGACAATTCTGATATCACATCGAATAGCCATACTTTCTATCCAGTCTCGAAGTCTTTCGTTTGATGTGATGATCATGCAATCGTTTAACCTTCTTCTTGTACATCAATTTGTTATCATATGCATAGTTTCTGAATTCCAAGAGCTTTTGTTCAGATCCTCTTTCCTCTTGTGACCACCTTGTTGTGAGTCTAAATTACAAATGTTAGCTGCCCACAATGATTTATGAATCAGCTCCACTGGCAGGTGGCATGGCTTTCCATATACTAGGCGATAGGGTGACATGCCCAATGGAGACTTGTAAGCAGTTCGCATGCCCAAAGGACTAAGCTCAAAAGCTGGGACCAATTTTTCCTGTCCAGCTTAACAAGATTATGAAGTATCATCTTGATTTCTCTGTTCGACAGTTCTGCCATACAGTTGGTCAGAGGATGGTAAGGAGATGCGACTAGGTGCTCAATGATGTACTCATTCGTTAGTTTCTTGACCTCTCTATTAATGAAATGACTACTCCCATCTGATATAAGTATCTTCGGAATCCCGAATCGCGAGATGATATTTTCTTTCAGAAAGTGGCACACTATATGGCTGTCTGCGGCTCGAGCAGGGATAGCTTCAATCCAGTGACTCACATAATCAATGGCAAGAAGGATTTACTCGTATCCCCGACTGTTGGGAAATGGTCCCATGAAATCGATCCCCCAAGCATCGAATACATCAACAATCTGAATGATCTTCAGGGGTGGCCCTTTTTCCCATGATAATACCAGATTGACTTCACGACATTTCTGAAATACTCTGACTAGGTGCTCAAGATAAGAATCGAAGCTGCCACCATAGACGGAGAAGTAATCCATGAACACCTCAAGAAAACTGCCTACCATCTCGGTAAAAATTGCAGGCATGCATCTTTGGAATGTTGCTGGTGCATTGCATAGACCAAAGGGCATTCTCCTGAAAGCATAGGTGCCGAACGGACAAGTGAAGGTTGTTTTCTCTTGATATTCAAGGGTGATTTCCACCTGGTTTATCCAATGTATCCATCCAAAAAGCAGAAGAACTCCTTGCTAGCCAGTCTTTCCAAAACTTGATCAATGAATGGCAAGAGGAAGTGGTCCTTCTTAGTTGCTGCATTTAAGCGGCAGTAGTCAACGCATACGCTCCAGGATTTTGCTACTTGAATGGATATCTCCTCTTTTATGTCATTTTTAACTAGAGTGAGCCCTGATTTCTTTGGAACTACATGTAGCGGGCTCACCCATTTGGAGTCGGAGATGGGGTAAATGAAGCCTACGCCACACCATTTCGTGTTCATAATGACGTCCCTCAAATTTGGGTTCAGTCTTCTTTGAAACTCGCAGGACGGCTTGGCATCTTTTTCCAAGTAGATGTGGTGAGCACAAAGCAGGATTTATCCTACAGAGATCGGAAACATACCGACCAAGTACCATGCAGTTTTTATCTAGAACCTTGAGGAGTCGAGATTCTTGCTCCGAGGTCAGCCTACTGCTGATGGTGATCTGATACATGTTTTCTACACCCACAAGGAAAGCATACTTCAAGCCTACTAGAAGTGGTTTTAGTTCAGGTTCTGATCTGGCCGGCTTCTTGGTCACTTTTGAAACAGTGCTGGTTTAAAGATGATCTGCATGAACTCTGGAGGTAGTTCAGACCTCAGTGTCCTGCTGATCTTCCGACAATGTGTCGAACAAATCTGTAATAGACTCATTGTGTTCGGGCTGGAGTGACTCATTCGAATCGAAGAGATGCAACAATAAATTAGATTCTATGTCCCAAATGACATCGGAGCTTGTGTCGACTGTGCTTTATATGTCCTTCTCAATAAAGAGGATTTTCTGTGTCCATGGGTCATTCAAAGAGAGTGGTGTATCTTTGATCTCTACAATGAAGTCACAGTCTGCTTCAGGCGATGCTGCACGACCCTTATCAGTTACGACTTTAGGCTCACTGATCATGTTTATTGTAATTACGTTGTCGTTCGAGCTGAAAGTGATCTTTCCAAATCCATAATCCACCACCTCTTCTGAAGTACGCAGGAATGGTCCTCCTAGGATAATAGGAGTCTAGAGTAATGGTGCGGGAGAGTCCATATCAAGGACTACAAAATCAACTGGAAACTACATGTCCCGCACCTTTACCACAATGTCTTGCAAAAGACCTCAGGGTCACTTAATGGATCGATCAGCAAACTGAAGGATCATACATGTCATCTTGAGAGGACCTAGCCTGAATTCTTGCAATAATGAAGAGGGCAGGAGGTTGATGGAAGAACCGCTGTCAAGCAAGGTTCGCTCGAAGACTTGATCAAAAATCTCTCACCTGATCAAATGTGCTCCTTTATCTTGCTTCTTCTATGGGAGATTGCTGATGGTTGCGACCGTGGCCATAGTGAGAATGTGCTTCTCAACCTATCGGTGTCTATTGTTAAGTGTTGGTCGATGCTTGTTTGTACATGCGTCCTTCAAGCCTCTCTTTACAACGGGCATGTATTCCATGGCCTTTATCAATGGAATCTCAAAAGTTAGATTATTGATAATATCCACAGCACCAGGATCAGATAATGCACTTTCTCTTTTTTAATTTTTTGGAATTTTCTACTGTAGTAGAAAAAGGAATATCTACAGAACTGAAATAAAAAAATAAAGTTCTTATTTACAACAAAATCATTGTCCACAATATTCTGTACATCTGATTCATAAAAAAGAGTACATGCTGGAGACGACTGTGCTAGTGGACAAACAAAAGGCACGGTCTCGGTTCCGTCGGTTGGCGTAGGATCGACTGCTGCTGGCGGCTCCTTCGTGGCTATCCCCGTTTCACATCGACTGCGAGCATCTTTTTGATCTTTTTGAGCTTTTCATTTTTTTGTTTATATTGTTGGTGGTGGTGGAAATGGCTGGCAGCTTGCATGGCTCCTCCTCCTTCTTCTTCCTCACCCGTCCCTATAGTTGGCGTAACTGATGCAAAAGATGATGATTCACCTGTCAAAGTTTTATTTTCCCCATGACTTGCTACAAATGTAGATAGAGTCCTACCGCTCCTGAGAGTGACAACATTCGATAAAGCAATAATAAAACCATCTGACTCTACGGGTATAGAGTGGACATCACATTTTACCTGCTCTTTTGTTTGGAAGCTATTGGGATTTGCTTCGACCTACGCCGGAATGGATATTTTGGTGGAGGTTAGGTCTTCTAGATTTTTCTTCATATCTGCTAGGCCTTTTACAAGTTGGGCTAAGCAATCAAGGATATGGTTCATAGGACTCGCCTCAGAAGGTTCAGCATGCAGACCACACTATGGCTGATTATTGTGGGGCTGAGGCGGAGGCCGCTGATGTGGTTGAGGAGGTGGAGGAAGCTGGTACTGCTGGTAGGAGGGAGGAGGGTACTGCTGAGATGGTGCAACCATGTGCCGGTGATATGGCTGTAACCGGCGGTACTGCAGCTGTGCATACTGTTGATTCTGCCTCCATTGGTTGTGGTACTGCGGAGGCTGGTAATATTGAAGTGGAGGCTGAGAGGATTGTTGATATCGACCACCCTGGGATTGGTGGTAGGCTCTGTTGGCTTGTGGCTAGCCCTGTGGGTGTCCAATAGGATGAGCTTGTTGTGCATCATTGCTCCATACACCGTTGACTTCCTAGATCAATGATGGTGGTGGAAATGCTGGATTGTAAGGTGGGAGGAAGTCTGGCTGGTAGACTGCCATCTGTCGCTGCGACGAGACCTGGGCGCCTGCATGTAGTATACATGTTGGACTGCCAGTGGCTGCTGACTCGGCTGAGGTTGTTGTGGCAGTGATGGCTCATTCTTCTTCTCAACAGTATTCTCTATAGATGGTGTTGCCGACTGGATAGAACTGATGGTGCTCACCATCAACTCCAACTTCTTGGTGATCTGGTCCAACTTTCTAAGTAGTGCGACCTCTTTTCGATCCCAACGAGCTTCTCGAGATCCTGTGATCGTTTCTCAATGATGTCAACCTTTGAGAGATGGCTCCTGATGAAGCTTAGGTTGGAGTTCTCATCTCTCTCCACCTCGCGAGACGCTGCCATGTGTACTTGCTTCTGGAGGATCTGTGGTTGCTTCTGATACGAATGGAATGAAGAGAGGGCAACTTCTCCTTCGGCCATTTCTTCAAAAATTTGCCAGACTACATCTTCATCTTTATTGAAATGAGATCCCCCATATGATGCATCGATGAGCCTGTGGCTCACTACGTTCTACCCCTAAAAAAATTTGGTTTAGACTGGTCCTCGGTATCTCATGATGGGGGCACTTCTCCTGCAGGTCTGTGAATCTCTTCCAGGATTCACGGATGGTTTCGTGGGCACCGTGGGAGAAGTTACTGATCCTTGCTCGCATCTGGTTGAGCCGACCAAGAGGATAAAATTTGTGTAGAAAGGCGGATTTCAGTTCCTCCCATGTCGTGACAACCTTTCCCAAATGATTGACCCAATATAGGGCCTTGTCTTGCAAACTGAAGGGGAACACCATCATCTTCACTACATCCAAGGGAACATTGGGTAGTGGGTGGTACGACAGATGCGTGAGAACTACTGCAGGTGAATGTAAGGCTCCTCGCTGGTGTTCCTGTGAAATGAAGGTAGAAGGGCCAGGAACTGAGGCTTGAGCTCAAAGTGAGCATGCACCAGTGCGATGAGGATCCACTCAGTCATCTGGTTGTCTCCAAGGTTCTATGTCTCCTTAAGCATGGGTTTCTACCTCCCTTGGTCTAGTTCTTCCTTGCGAGATCATCACGGGGTCCATCCCCTCTACCTCCTGCTGGTCTGTCTCCTCCTCCTGCTCGTCTATTCATCACATCATTCTGCATATCCTAGAATGATGTATGTGCAAGGGCCTACTTGGTCAGTTGCTGCTGGATGGCTGTATGGAGGCCACCAATTGAGAATTCACCTGATTTTGATTCGACATTTGACCCTGCTAAGGATGAGGAGGTGGTTGTCCCTTGTCCTTTCCTTGAGGTGCCATATCCAGGTCTGAGTCAGAAGAAATAAAATCGGTGTTTGGATCTAGGATTAGGGTCGGCTTTTATCTGAAATGTGAAAAATTCCCAATCAGACCACTTGAAATTGAGGTCCCAGCTATTAGGATGAATCTGGATTTAGGGTCAATCCCAGAGTGTTACGAATGAACAAGATATAGATTGAAATCAACTCTCATTCACAACGGTAAATGCAGAACAAAAGTGATCCCGGTTTATTAGGCGGGCAAAGAAAAGAATATGAGGAGTCTGGAGATCAGTTCACGAAGTTCGGGCCGGATTCTCGGGAATCGCCTCGAATTATTGACGATGTCGAGTCTATGGAATTGATGTGGGCGTTGGTGGAGTCCCGACTAAGTCATCCATAGATCGTCGTCATGAAGAAAAAAGATCAATGCTGGAGGAAGGATACGACAATCAACGAAGAATAAAACAGAGTGTAAAACAGTAGAAAGGCTCGAATTGAGTAGGGGTCAAGAGGAAGATAAATATGACAAAATTTGCGCAAATGCGCAAGACTTGATCTTTGAACCTTAATCTAGATCCATAAAAAACAATACAAAATTGGGTTCACCAACTCACGCCATGTACAGCCGTGAAGGATAGGCTATTTATTATCTTTTCAGTTTTAAAGTTGTTATTTCAGGCATATCTTTTAACATGTCCTTAGCACGTTAACCCTATAGGAGAGAGAGAGTACAACCAGAAAAGTATCTCGTACTTGTCCTCCTCCTTTGTAACATGTAGTCTATACTTTTTGAGGTCCTTGTAACCCTTCTTGGATCTCTACTC
This sequence comes from Ottelia alismoides, assembly GCA_037367405.1. Classification (NCBI taxonomy): domain Eukaryota; kingdom Viridiplantae; phylum Streptophyta; class Magnoliopsida; order Alismatales; family Hydrocharitaceae; genus Ottelia; species Ottelia alismoides. The sequence continues at coordinate 889,221 of JAZKJV010005621.1, forward strand.
AGCCAAAGAAATATACAGAGGAAATCGATAGGAAAAACTGCTACTTCGGTCCTCGCTCATAACAAAATCACCCGTGAGCGTGCAAGAACCTACTCGGATGCAAACCGATGAGATAGACACACCCGTGCAGGTATGACCTAAGCTTAGTACTTCAGAGCATGTCGATGTTCCACGTAAGGCGTGAACACCATCGTTGACAAGGCCCTACTCGGTTACGTACGATAGAAGCACCATTACTTAGAAAATCTAGGCAATACACAAGGCAGTTACAGGCTGGATTTTTGGCTCCAATCCTTAGCGGGTCATGCCTCGCTCATGGGAAGGGTTTTGGTCCCCTCCTAAGGTACCTGAAAACAATGAGGGCTTTATGATCCCAAGAAAATGAAAGTCCATTACGAATTTTGATTAAGGTCAAAGTTTATTTAGCAGTCCCCTTGTTTTATATTTTTGGGTTTTTACCTTTTTGGATCTTTTTGCATACAAGCGCCTAACATTTTTGTAGATTTTCATTTAAGTTTTAGGTGCTCAAAATCATCGGGAGATAGCGAAAAAGCTGTGTAAGTCGATTTGATGATGGAAATCTCACCATTGAATCTAATGATGCATGTTGAGTTAGAGGACTTACAGTGCTTCCCAGCTCTCTCTATACGGTATGCAAAATAGAATTTTTAAATCTATCTACATGGTAGTGTGCAATCGACAAAATCACCCTAAACAGTAGTTATTATTAATCATGAATAACCAATTGTTAATTATTTGTAATGAGACCAAGGTACGGTCTTTGATGCCGATCGGTACCCACCACAACGGGTCCTGCAAATGCTGTATACGATCTTTCTCAACATGCGAACTAACAATTATTAATTTGACTAGATCCAAACGTAAGAGACTATAGATACATGCATTCTTATTAGGGTTTGGACCTAATTAACAAGGCAAGCATCCTAAGTCTAGGGGCTCCATGCTCACAAAACAAATAAAAAGAAGGGTGGAAAACTCAAAACATCTCGTGAAACAAAATAAAAGAAGGAGACAACACACGAAAAACTGCGACATGACCCCCGGGTGAACAGACACCTGGGCACTGGACCTTGTTGTGGAGAGTAGAGTACAAGTCTTATTACATGTTAAATTTGTCTCTCACTCACCAATAAATAAATAATTAAATCTAAGCTATCTCTAAGCTAAGTCTCTTTTCCTTGCTTCCTTTGTAGCCTATCCAACTAGTCAAGGGGTGAAGACCAACCTCCACCAAACTTGGCTGAATAAATCTCCTAAGAAGACATCCTCACATGGCGGGCCCTCGCAACAAAGTCACAAAGAAATGTATATTATCATAGATAATCAAATGAACTCAAAATGAGCTATATACAAAGAATAATTGAATGGTTATGTACAAAAGAGAATCAATTATTAATTACAACAATAAATCAATGAATAAACAATACTGGCTATTCATGATAAATGGCAAACGTAGGCTACACTCATTGCTCCACGACAATGGCGCCATTTGATAACTAGGGAAACTCGAGGGTCGTACGGTTTTACTAGGTGAAACTGCATCCGATGTGTTGACTGCTCAATAGACCCTACTTAATCAACAATCAACCCACAAATGAATCAAGCAACAGATAGCACAAAAATGTGATTTAAAATTTTTTATTCTCTACCACTCGATGTATAACAAGCAAGTATGTAGGGGTCGAACCACGAAGAGCAAAAATGGTAGCCAATAGTTATTTATTTTTAACCAAAGAGCACTATGTACAAGCATGTCATTTATCATGTATATATATGGGTTAAAGGAGGCTACTTCCTGGGTGTAGCCAATTGTCTACTCCCACCTCTATTTTTCACTATATTTTTTTATTTTTTTGAAAAATAAAAATATGTAAATTCATAACTATATCCCCTAAACATGTCATTCCAATTTCATCAGAAACAGAGACTCCTATGCCCTCCATCTGAAGGAGGTCAATTTCAGCAATTCTGAGACCGTTAAAATTTGTCAGCCTTGATGGAGGGGATAAAAGTCTCGAATTAAGTTGAATTTTGAATGACATCATGGTGACATATTGTGATCTAAATTCCAATAGGATTCATTTCAGAAAAATAAAAAAATATAGGAGAAAAGGGGTGGGAGCATGTAAGTTGGCTACAACCAGGGAGCATACTTCCTTTTCCCTATATATATTGTTTTTGTCGTTTTTTAATTTTAATAATAATTATTTTATTTTATTTTTTGTATTTTGTTTTTATTTTTATATTTATATATTATATTTTTTTGAATTGGACTCCAACCAGGGCCGGACGGGCTTGTGTCTCCGTAACCAATGGGACTTTCTTTCTTATATATTTTATTTTCTTTTTCTTTTTAAAATAAGTAATATAGCTATAAATAAGATATATATACATATATATAATATAATCTAATATAAATATAAATATAACTAAAAATATCCAAAAATTATAGAAGTAATTTTTTTTGTTTTGAAATAAATTTTTCTATTTTTATGATTTTTAGTGAAATTTTCAAATTTATATATATTTTAAAATTTGAAAATACCATAAAACAAGGATTTAATAAATAGTCGAAATTGAAATGGAAACTAAAAATAGGAAATTAAGTCCAAAATTTTCTAAATCAATTTTACTATATAGGTAACACTTTAAATAAAATTATAGATTAGAAAACACTATTTTTGGAATTTTTAGGAATTTTATATATTTTATTAAGGTTTTTAGGGTTTTCAATTTTTAAGAGTTTTGTTTTTCTATTTTTAGTTATTTTTGGTCTAAAGGCTAAAATGATATAATAAAGCAATATATAATTTTTTGGGATTTTTCGGAAATGTTTTTATATTTTTTGGTAATTTATACATAAGACAAGGACTGTTTGTGCTATAAATAATTTTTAATAAATAACAAAACTGTCCAAAATTGCAAATAAAATCATGACATGAAACTACAAGCAATCATGGGCCTATACTATTTTTTTTATGATTTTTGGAGCACTACAGATATTTGAAATAAATCCATCAAGCACACATAAATACAATTGCTGGCAGGGGCATACATATAAAAATAATAAAATCCAGGACCTTTGTGTAATTTAACCAAAAATATACAACGTAATTAAAAATTTATCGGGCCAAAGACAAATACAAAAACTAATAGGGGTGTACTTGCAAAATGGTCACCTCACGTGGGACGACACGTGAGATGACCTAGCATGGACCTAATTGTAATATGAGACAACCACATGGGTCTACATGCTATTTTCTTATTTTATTTATACGTTACAATTTATTTACAAGACTAAATAATAAATACAAAAAGATAGGGGATAGATTTAACAATTTACCCCTTCACGTGCGTTCCATCGGATGAGTCTGCTTCTTCACTTAAACACGAGTCGTCATCTAGATGGCAGGCGCCGCTTCAGTGATGAATGCTTGGGATTAGATCCCAAGCCTGATCTGATGGTGATCGATGAAGCACATCGGACAACTGCATCAAGATCTGGAGTGATGCTGTGATCGAACTATTAGGTGGGGCTCAAGAAGAACATGGCAAGAACTCACCGACGGCGAGTTTCGATCCGTCCTCCTGGGCTCCTTCGATCGTATGGGAGGTTTAGACCAGGGGTAAAATGGAGCGACAACTCCTCCGTACTAGATGGCATAGTTAGAAGGGCTCCTGGAGCTCTAGCGAAGTTAGTCGAGCTCAGGAACGGGCGGAAGCTCCAGGTGCCTTTCTTGCAATAAAAATCAACCCAGAAGGGTCTTAGGTCCTCCAGTACCTATAAATAAGTTATGTGTGGGACAGAGACGGGTCCTGGGGTCTTGTTGGTGGGAATAGATGGATGACGGAGTGTGGTGGAGAGGTCTCCGGCGAGGCGGCGGAGAGGGACCTCGATCTCCAGATCTGTGCAGGATATAGGTGAATGGATATGAGGGAAAAGCGAAGGAGCGCAGGGGAAAGGTGTGGATGCGATTGGTGGGTCGATAGATGCCGGAGCACGATGGATGGGGGTTCGTCGGAGCGGGGCTCGACAAACTACGAAGTAGATTTTTACATTAAAACTAGGGATTAAACCCTAAACTAAATGCAGAATTGAAAAGAAAAAATAAAATGCAATTAAAAGGTGGTAGAAAGAGAAGCTATTATACCTGAGAGGAAGCTCAGGGAGCAGGGTGGTCGGAACACCACCGTGGATCGCCGCCCTATCCTCGTCATACCGTCTCCAAGCTTGGGGAGGTACGTAGCTGTCACATGGGCCTCAACACACTTACAAGGACACCTAGAAAGCCTCGAAGGGGATCAAAAAGGGCGGGAGAAGCTTGGAGTTTTATTTATAGACAATGAGTTCGGGTGTTCTTTGATGGTGATTATTGACATGCTCGAGGCAGATTGGGAGGATCTGATGATCCCACGAGGTTGACGGATGTGAAATGGAACACTTTTGTTAAGCGCTCGAGGAGGATTGATCAACAGGGCGGCGTCGAAAAATCAGAGAAGAGGCGAGACTCGAGGCTTCGACAGAAGTTAGAACTAAAAGACGGGGAGTTGACCGGGGTCAACGAATGCTGCACCCCGATTGGTCCACATCAGGGCACTACAGGATAAAACTGCCCAATTATTCAAAAATAAACAACTAAAAATAGTATTTGGTTTTATTAATTTTTTATTATAAAATAAAAAATGTTTATTACTTTATGTAGTATATTATTATGACTTTTATTTATTTTTTGATGTTATTTATTAGTAGTTAATTTTTAGGGGTATATTTATAGGTATATTCATCTATGTTTTGACTATTTTATTTTTATTTTGTATATTTTATTATTTTATTCTATAATTTTATATAGTTATAACTTATAATTAGGTGTATAAATTTATTTTTATTATATTTTGTGATATAATATATACACTTAAATAAATATAGATATAGATTACGTAGGTATAAATACATGTATTTTGTGTATGTATTTTGTATTCTATTTTATTTTAACGTATTTTCTTTTGTTTTATTTTAGATTTATATTTTTAATAGAAGATAAATCATATTTACAAGAGTATAAAGATATAGATGAATAAATGAATTAAGAAAAGGTTTCCCTTTTATTTATTTACATTTATTAGCATAAGTATTTTACATATATATTTTATATGCTTATTTTATTTTAATGCTTTATTGGTGATTTTATTGTGGTTTTAATATGTACATATATTATAAATAATATTTACAAAATTATAAAAATATAAAATTATAAAAACCATTATAGAATGAATAAATTGAATATTTTATTCAGGTATATTATACAATGAGGGCACAAAACCTAACTTTCACACCTCAACTCCAAAAATTATGAAATCACCTTCATTAAATAGCTTATTAAAAATTATATAATTAGAAGTGATTTTGATACATTTTGAGTTTTATTTAGAAGATATGGGTTTGTGAAGTTGAGATTCTGGCTTTTTATTTTGTGTATAAAAAGTGCACTATGTATTATTTTGTACAAGGTTAATTTTATATTTTTCTATAGATTATTATCTACAAATTTCATGTACAAAGTTTCTTTAATTGATGAATAAAAATAAAGAATAAAATGGGTGTCAATGAATTATTGATGAATAAATAAATGTGATTTTTATTATATTTTTGGTCCCTATCTGCACCTACTTTATTCCTTGTCGACCAATTCAATTCCTGACTTGGTCTCTGGGTTTAGGATCATAAAATATCTTTGATGTTTTATTCTTTTTCTTTTCTTTTCTGTATTCTATAATTTTGGCATTAAAATGATTTTTCTACACAATAAATGCAATAAATAATTAATGCTATTTTGTATAAAATAATGTTATTTACATGCATTAGCTTGGGGTTTTAAGAAAAAAATGATGGAATAAAGGTGATGAAATGGAGATTTATCACCAGGTCGTCATGACCTTCCCAAATGGTTAACCTAATACAGAGCCTCGTCTTGGAGACTAAAGGGAAATGCAGTCATCTTGACTACACCTAACATGATGTTAGGGTAGTGCGTGGTTCAACAGACACGAGGACACTACATTAGGTGAATGTAAGGTTCCTCGTTGGTGTTCCCAAGGAAGGTGGGCAGAAGAGAAAGGAATTGAGGTTTGAGTTCAAAGTGAGCATGCACTAGTGGGATGCGAATCAACTCGATCATCTGTTTGTCTCTAGGATTATAAGTCTCTTTTAGATTAGGTTTAGGGTTCTCAATTCTTTGCTCCTCCTCTTCTTGAGCATCACAATGTCTTTCATCCTCTCCTCCCGCTCTTGGTCTGTTCCTCATATCATTCAACATGTCTTGGAATGTGGTCTGGATTAATGCTTGCATGATTAGATGTTGTTGTATGGCTTGGATGGATGCTAACAATTGAGCATTAACTCGATTCTAATATGTGCCTAGACCTTCTCAATCTGGGGCGGTTGCTGTCCTTTCCCTTTTCCCTGAGGAGCCATCTTTGGGTCTGAATCTGACGAAATGAATTCCGGATTGGAATCCAGGACTGACTTCTATATGCAATGCAAGTGGTATCCCAATAAGACCAACTGTCAAATTGAATGCCATCCGAAGTGATGAATATGAGATTAAAGTCAATCCTAGACAACTGTGAATGGAGTAAAAGATGCAGATTGAAATCAACCTCCATTCGCAATGCGCGGAAATGGGACGAAGTGGTCCCGATTTATTAAGAAATATAAGGAGAGTGGAAAGAAGACGAGGAGTCTGGATATCAGTTCTCAAGGTCTGAATCGGGTTCTCAGCATTATCCTCGAATTATTGACGATATCAAGTTCATGGAATCGATGTTGGTGTCGACGGAGTCCCAACTGGACCATCCATGGATCGAAATTTTGGAGGAAAAGAGGATCGATGCAGGAGGAAAGATACGATGGTCAACGAGGAATAAAAGGAATGTAAATCAATAGAAAGGCTCGAAATGAGCATGTGGTCAAAGAGGAAACACATAATACAAAATATGTGCAAGTGCACAGGACTTGATCTTTGAACCTTAATCTAGATCCATACAATACACAATACAAAATTGGGCTCACCAACTCTACACATGTAAATCCATAAGGGATCAACTATTTTTATGTTTTCATTTTTAGTGTTGTTATTTCAAGCATATCTTTAGCAATTCCTTAGACGCTAAACCTATAGGAGTGAGAGTACAGACGGAAAAGTATCCGTACTTATCTTGCTCCTTTTGTAACCTGTATTCTGCAATTTTTGAGGTCCTTGTAACCTTCCTGGATCCCTGCTTAGCCAATGAATGAGAGAGAGGAAGCCGATAGGAGAAACCACTACTTCGGACCAAGCTCGCAACGGAATTACCCATGAGCGTGCTAGGACCTACTCGAACGTGAGACGATGAGGAAAACACCCCTGTGAGGGTGTGTCCTAAACTTAGTACTTCAGATATGGTCGGTGTTCCACACAAGGCGAGAATACCATCGTTGATCAAGTCCTACTCGTCCATTACGATAGAAGCATCAATACTTCAGAAATCAAGGCGATACACAAGGCAGTTACAGACTGAGTTTTGGGCTTTAATCCTTAGAGGGGTTGTGCCTCGCTCATGGGTGGGTTTTGGTCTCCTTCGAAGGTACATAAAGACAATGAGGTCCCTCTAAACCAAAAACAATGAAGTCCATTACAGATTTTAAGTAAGGTCAAAGTTTATTTAGTAGTACCCTAGTTTTAGAATTTTTGAGTTTTTACCTTTTTTGGTATTTTTCATACAAGTGCGAAACGATTTTGTGAATTTTCATTTAAGTCATAAGTGCTCAAAATCAGAGGGAGATAGATAAAAAGTTGTGCAAGTCGATTCAATGATGGAAATCTCACCAAAAATCTAATGATGCATGCAGAGTTAGAGGACATACAATGCTTCCCAACTCTCTCCATGTGGTATGCAAAAACAAAATTTTTTAAACCTATCTGTGTGGCGATGTGCAATCAATAAAATTACCCTAAGCATAAATTGCTATTAATCGTGAAGAACCAAATGTCAAGTATTCAAATAAACTCGAGAGTTCGATCTTGGAGACACCTTGTTTCCCACCACAACAGGTCCTGCTAGCGCTATATGGTGCCTCTCTTGATGTGTAGGTTCAAGTCTAAATAGTTGACAATTATTAGTTTGACTAGATCCAAACATAAAAGACTATAGGAACATGATTCTTACTAGGGTTTGGACCTAAGTACCAAACATGCACACAAAACAAATAGAAACAAAGGCAGAAAACTTAAAACATTAGAAAACAAATGAAAATAAAGAGAAAAATATGGAGTAATAAAGTGAGAAGGCAAAAAAAAATCGAAGAAAACCGCGAGGACCCCCAAGTGAGCATACACTTGATAAAATAGGTCCTAGAGCATAATGTACAAGTCCCTGTATTATGACAAATAATAATGAATAATAAATCACTCTCTCACCAAAAAATAAAATCATAAGCTAAGATCTATGCTAAGTATTCACCTTGCTATGCTTGCTACCTCTCCTATTGGCCAGGGAAAGAAGGCCTATCTCCACCAAGTTTGGCTGCATCGACCTCCTAAAACGTCATCCTCCTGTGACGAGCCCTCGCATCAAATGCAACAAAGATATGTATTACCATTAATAATCAAATAATGTGTTCAAAGAAATAAGATATGAAATATATATAAGTCAAAAAAAGGTAGAAAAATATATATAAGAAAATAAAAGAAAATACAACTATCTACAAGATTAGACTACAATACGTTGCTCCTAGCAATGACACCATTTGATCACCCCAAAAATATCCGAGGAACTGCCTTGTGATCCAGATAAGGCGGGACCACTAAGTTGCAATGATGATAGCTCTCGAAGATAATGGACTAAGCAACAAAGACCACAACATATGAATAATCAATGAATAACAAAAATGTGAAGTACAATTTATTTTACTCTACAAACAAAGGTGTAATTTGTAAGCATGTAGAGGTCGAACCACTGAGAGCAAACATGATAGCCTAGTGATTATTTCTAATCAAAGTGAATTATTTACACAAGTGTCCTCTTAGTCTTTTTGTGTGGTTTTTTTAATTTTTATTTGATTTTCAATTAATTTTTTTAATTTATAATTGTCTGATTTTTAATTTCTTTTTAATTTTAATATTGTAGAGTATTATATATAAGAGTTTAAGAATAGATATATAAGATAATGTATATATGATATAAGGTATATATAGAATATATATAACAAATATACAAAAATAGCTACGAGAGCAATCCTTTTTATTTGTTTTTTAAACGTTTTAAAAACATTTATAAGGGTTTTATGATAATTACAATAATTATAGACTATATAGGTATATAATAGGTATATAATATAAGTAAGGGTATTATAATTATAAATATAGCTAAAAAAAGCATAATTTGCAAAATAAAATGTTTTTGGTTTTTTATATTTTTCTGCCATTTTGTGATTTTCAAATAATAAGGCAGTGTTTCACATTTTTGGAGTTACGGTTTGAAAAATGATTTCTAGGGTGGTTTGTGCAATTCTACCATTTATTTATCGTACATATTTATTTTTATAACTATTTTATTTGTAAATAATTGTAAATACTTTAATAATAATTATTTAAAATAAAAATAAAAAAATTAAAACAAAAAAATAATTTCCTTATTTAACAATGTATATAATGTACCACATGTATATAGTATATGTATATAGTTATTTCCCTTAAATAAGCCTCACCAAAAAATAAATAATTAATATTTATTATTTAATTTAATAAAGTGACTAAAATTAATTAATTAATTAATTATGTAAATAATATTATTACCTCCACCACTAACTTCCTTCCTTATCTTTATCTCCATTCAAATTTTCCTTATATTTATCTCCATTCAAATATTTGAAATTCAAACTCAATTCTTGTCCCCATTAATGTTGCTCCTCCTCCCTCATTTCAATTTGATCAATCTTTGGTGGAGCCAAATCTTCAAGAGCTTCTTGTTGTAGAATGGTGCCTAGCCTCCTAGCCTTCTGGTGACAGCGAGTCATCCTTCGTCGAGGCCATTACGATATTTTCCACTCCCACAGTGAGATCTATTTTTTCTCGTTTTTAATCAAGGTTAATCATAGTTTAATTTTTACATTTTAATTTCATTGTCATTTTATAGATCGTAGATCTTAATCATAGATCATTGTTTTACCACATCTGATCCATTCCCAATTCCAATTTTTCATCTCATTTTCTCAATCTATCCGCGCTCAAATTCTATCTCACATGATCTCTCAACTCAGATCATGCACAATGACCAGAGACTCGAATCCATATTCCATTTCGTCGGATCCAAAATCATTCACATTCCTATTTTTATTTTATTCATTTTATTATTCTTTCTTTGACCGTGTCGCGAGTCAAGTATTCGTATTTGCTTTATTGCATGTACACATGATTTCAAAATTATTAAATTACAAAAAAAAAGCATCTACTGTTTATACAAAAGGAAAAAGAAAAATAATAAGATGCTTTGACAAAAAAAAAACTTGATAGCCGGAGGGCCATCACCACTGCCCACTCCTGCTCCACAACCGACGCAGCCGCCGCACCACTGGGGGCATGTGTCGCCCACTCACGCGAGCCACCGTCCATCATAGATGCTTGCCACTGCCAACCGACCTCCGCCCGTTGATGTCCTTCTGCCTACAGATCCGACCACCCGCAGGCAGCCTCGTCGTCAAAGCCGCACCACCAACGAGCGCCTGTGCACTATGCGCCACTCCCCTCTGCTGCTGGAGCGGATCTTCACCATCCTTTTCACCGCTGCTGCCTGAAGGTCACGCCGCCACCACCGATATCCTCCGCATGAGGTCGAGTCCTGATCGCCGCCACCTCCACCTCGAGCGGATCCGCCTCGAGCGGATCCGCTTAGACACCGTCTCCATAGCCACCGACGTGCCCCGACGCTTGGAGTCCAACCGCGGCCTTTGCTTGGAACAGCCTCGAGAACCCCGTGTCTGCCGCTACCTCTTCCGTGCCATCTCCGTTCACCGCCAGCGCGAGGAACCTCGCCTTCGCCTGCCCACGCCTCCATCCACCGCAAGGGGCCCTTCACCGTGCAGCACCACCGTGCCTCCACCGCCAATCGATTTGGAGAAGGAACGAAGCCATCGCCGCCCCTTGTTCTTGAACAAAAAGAAACGAAGAAGCCCAAATTCAAGATCCCTAAGATTTATTTTTTGGCAAATTTACAAATCCGCCCCTAGCTTTTATCAAAATTGCTAATGAAACCCTACAAAGCCACACACATGCAGAGCACGCATATTACTGGGTAGTTTGTGATTTTCATCCCTTATTTATTTCTTGTCATTTTTAAGCAAAAACAATAAACTATTTGCAAAAAAAACCCCTGTTTTCTGGACTTTAAAATTGCATATTCTTTTCATTGAAATAAATAGCATTTGTGATCAATAAATTCTCAAAAATTCAAGTTAAGTTCCTGATGTGTGTCTCTTTCTAGTGTAAATTTCTTATTGCATTTTATTGTCATTTGATATTATTAAAAAAATAAAAAAATTATATTTTTCCTTGTTTGCACTTTGAAAATTCATAAAAAATGAATATTGCTTCAAAAATTATAAAAAAAGATTAGTTTCATTTGTGTGCATTTTATTTTCTATCCAATTTTCATACATTAATCATTTTTAAAACTCAACAAAATTGTGAAATATCAAAAATCTTAAAAAAATCATATAAAGTTGTAGTAAAATAAAAAAAATGATTTCACTTCCTAATTATAGATAATTAATGGCGTCGTAGACCCTGAATTATTGACCCAAAGTACCTATATGTAATATCAACAAAATGTAGGGTCTACTTACAATTATTATAATATTTTTGCAATTAAGAAATTTATTGACATGACTAAAAAAAATAACATAAAACGAAGGGATGTGTAATCTACCCAAACGAAGCATGCCATCAGACAGTGTATGATCTCTCACTTGGCGCGTGGCGTGTCATCGGTGATCGATAACCCTTCGACGATCTGTGGCTCAGATTAGATCCCATGGGGGATCAAACATTGGTGGCTCCTCCAAATCTAATGGTTGTGAGATGACTTGGAGCTCCTCCCCAGATCGGACAACAGTTGCTGTCTTCGAAGAACAGTGAGGAACTCCTCCTCCCCGAGCTTAAATCTTCAAATCCTCACACCCCTGAGTGTCTATCACAATCCTGAAATAGTCCACACACTCGAGGGTGATGCTCGCAGCTACTGGCGCCTCCAGATGCATCCAGGACCCGTCAGTGGGGTCCTGGTGGCTTGATGAAGGACATGCGCTCAGGACTGAGTTCTTGGGGCCACTTGACCACAGTTGGGAGCCATCTCCTCTAGGGTTAGAACAAATACGTACATGCAAAGATAACCGGGCTATTATTTGGAGAAATAGTCAAGAGGTGAGGCGGTGGCGACGACGCTCAAATGAAGGCGGAGGAGCATGCATCGATTCATTGATCTGGAGATGATTTGGTTGAGTTGAGGGGTCGAGTGGGTGGAACAATGATAAGAGAAGCGGATGGAGTGAAAATGGTGGTCGGAACTGTGAGGATACGATAATATAGAGGTGACCGAAGATCTAGAGCTCTAGCGAGACTTAAATCCTAATCCTAAGCTATTGCAAACAATAAACCATGAAATAAAATGCTGATAAGTAAATTTACCTATAAATGGAAAGTGCGTAGCTCAAACTTGGCTTTCATGCCAAGGAGCAGGATGATGTGGGAGCACCGACATGGGTCACCTCCTCTCCTCCATTCTCCGCTCCAACACCACGGGGATCACCTGTTGTCATCAGGCGTCACACTTGGCTGAGGGTAGAAGGATTCAGGTTTAGAAAAGGGACCAAATCGAGGAAGGTGGCTGGAGGGATATATTTATAGGCTGGATATGGCGGAAATTACGAATCAATTCATGGATGATACAAAGGAGGTCATTGGGATCTAAGTATCATGTGTGAATCACAGAGATCCCATCTGTAATTTTTGTTCAAGGCTCAAGGTAGTAAATCATTATTTCATTATGGAAAATAGAGTGAAGGGGGAGGCTCGAGGTTATGACAGAAGTCAAGGACGCCAAAGGGCGAGTTGACTTGGGTCAACACAGGAAAGAATCTAGTTAGTCCACGTGGACCAACCATATAAACGCAGGGCAAAAATGCCTTGTAAAATGAATAATAACTTTTAAATGAATTAAATAATTTTAGGTTATAAAATAAAAAATGTTTATTATTTTTATTCCCATTTTTATTTATTTTTATGAGGCTATTTATTAAAAGTTATTATTTACATGTATAGTTATAGGTATATTTACCTACATTATCTGTATTTCATTTTATTTTGTATTTTATATTTTATTATTTTATACACTTAATTTATATATTTATCACTTTATTATATGTACATAAATATATTTTTAGTGTATTTTTGTGATGTTATTTGTACACTTCAATAAATAGATGTATTTATTATATAGGTATAAGTACAGGTAATTCATCTATATATTTTATTCACTTATTTATTCTAGTTTATTTTTAATTGTTTTATTTCATTCTAATTATGTACACATACTATACAGAATATTTAATAAATTATAAAAGTATAAAATAATAAAAAATATAAAGAATAAATAAAATGAATATCTTATTCATGTATATTGTATAGTAGGGGTCCAAAACCTAACTTTTGCATCTTAACTCCAAATTAAATGAAACCAACTCCATTAAATAGCTAGAAGATTATATACAATTAAGTGATTTTGATGCATTTTGAGTTTACATGGAGAAGATATAGGTCCGTGAAGTCTGGGTTTAGGATTATTCTGTGTATAGAATGAACACTATATATTATTTTTATGTGGAATACATTTTCTATTTTTCTTGTATTTTTATCTACAACTTTCATATACAAAATTTATTGATTTGATGTATAAATAATAAAGAATAAAATGGGTCTAAAAATGAATTATTAAAGAATAAATAAATAGAATTTTTATTGTATTTTTGGCCCTTATCTTCCCCTACTTTATTCCTTGTCGACCCAGTCATCATGATGCCTAGGTCTCGAAGTTTAGGGTGATAAAATACCTTTTCTTTTCTTTTTCTTTTTATTTTATTCTTTTATTTAGGATTTAAATATAGTATTTTAAGAAATATTTACACAGTAAATAAGAGATGCTAATTTTTTGCGAAGTAATGATATTTACATACATTTAGCTAGGTTTAAAGGCCAAAATGAAAGAATAAAGGTGACGAAATGGAGATTCAATTTATTTCTTTTATTTCTTTTTCTTTTATTTTCTTTATTATTTTCTTTTATCTTTAAATACAATATTTCTCTTTTTATTTCTTTTTGTTTTGAAAGAATAAAGGTGACGAAATGGAGATTCATTTGGCGAGTGCTACAGAATAATCGAGTTGAACACATAGTCGCCATGCCATATCATCCTCAGTCTAACGACACGGCGAAACTTTGAAATACAATACCACTAAAAGTAAAATAGTTCATTCTGATAGGAAGGATTGGTATCAACATCTTTCCACCGCCTTATGGGCTAACCGAACACCTTTGGGTACGAGCTTGTTCCGATTACTATATGGGAAACCATGTCACCTCCTAGGGGAAATCAATCATAAATCCAACTAGGTCTTAAAAAAATGCAATCTGGACCTTGAAAAAGCTGGGAAGAAAAGAATGCCAGACTTGAGTATATTGGAGAAACTTAAAACACAAGCTTACACTAATGACAACCTCTACGAGAAAAAAATCAAGCATTGGCATGATACTCATATCTCCAATAAGTCGTCTAATGCTTATCTGAAAGTCTGTCTTGTTAATGCCAAACTCAAACTCTTTCCTGGAAAGCTGAGATCCAAATGGAAAGGACATTTCACGACGATACAAGTTTTCGAGAATGGTTTAGTGGACATTTCTGATCCTTCAAGATCATCCACTTTTTGGGTCAATGGCAAACAAAAATGATTATTGAACCCGAAATCCCATTACTTATTGTCGAATCTTTCGTTCTTCAGGAGCTCCAAACA